>JAHIAM010005370.1:0-23260 GCA_021605205.1 Aegilops longissima
CCTTGCTGAACCCAGAGACATGGACGCCGTCATCGAGGACGTCGCCAAGGCCGCCGAGGCGGACGTCGAGAAGATCGCCGCCGAGGAGGCCGCCAAGGGTGCTGTCGAGGACGCCGCCGAGGGGCCTACCGGGGAGGCCGGCAAGGCTGCCGCTGAGGAGACCGGCAAGGGGGCTGCCGAGGTGGAGGAGGTGGTGGCTGATGACCAGCCTTCCTTCTCTGCTGCTTCCGGCTCCGGCAAGTACCTGAGGGAGAGCGACGACTTGTTCGTCCACCTTCCAGGCGCGTCGAGCACCAGGACAATCGTTGAGGGAGAGGTGTTCGACGACAAAGTTCTTGCCGCTGCCAGGCTTGAAGTCGTCGACGAGCCGATCATTGGCAGCGACGGTTTGCGGGAAGAGGGGATCCTCCACGCCATGGGCGCCACCTTCCGGAAGCTCCAGGCGCTCCACCGCGCCCGCCTGGACAAGGTCAATTCCAGGACGGCGGTGGTGGAGAAGGCGGAAGTGAACCTCTAGAAGTGCATTGCCGAGACGCAGGACTGGCTCCGCGAGGCCCACAAGGAGCTCAAGGATGCCCAGGGCGAGCTGGCCAAGCGCGAGGTGGAGCTCACCATGAAGCTCGCCGACGTCGAGAAAGCTCAAGAGACAGCGAGGAACTTGGCCGCGGCTGCCGAAGCCGCCCGGACCCAGCACGAGGCCGCGCTGAACTCCCAGGAGGAGGAGCTCACTGCACGCAAGGAGAAGCTTGCCGCCATGCTTCGCGCAAGGATGCAGAGGTGGAGAAGCTTGTCTTGCAACGGACCAGTGAGGTGGAGCAGAGGCACAAACAGGCACTCAATGCCCAGGCCCAGGTTCACGCCGGCAAGGTGGAGGAGTTGGAGGCGGAGCGCGACGGGCTGAAGGAGCAGGTGTCGGCGTTCTGGGAACGGGGGTCCCCAGACTTGCCTGCCTGCGGCCTGCGGCGTGGCTCAAAGGAGGCGCAGGACAGCCCATCTTCATCAACGCAAGCTCAAGATGTCAGGACCCCGATTCCAAGTCACATCGACCTAGCTGGTAACACCTCATATCACTTTGCGGCCTCACGCACGGTATTCCCACGGGTGTCGCCTTACCATGGCCCGGGACCGCTTATGCTTTTGGCTCACGATATGATAGTGTCGCTAGCATCCACATGACAAAGAACCGGGCCGACATGGCTAGTCGTGAACCCAAAGCGCACTAACCTATGGGGACAGGCATACATGAAACACTTCGAGCATGTCGGTCATCAACGTATGAACTCGGCTGTAGCACTGGCTAACAGACTCCGTATCCCGGCTGTAGCAGGCTAGGCAGGACTCCAAGTATCACCGCTGTGACATTTCCCGAAGGACAGACATAGGAACGAAATGAATCACATGCCGCCAGTCAAGTGTCCAAGCAGAGTGCTGGGCTAGCAGGACTCCGTGAACCGGGCAGTAGCAGACTACTATCGCCGTAAGCACGAGACTACATTTCCCCATATGAGAGGCTGCCAAGGATAAACAACTAGTTTGTCGGATCCCACTCATACCAAGCATTTCAATCATACACATAATATGCCCGATATGAGTAAATACAACAAGGCATCACAACAAAACTCTACAACTCAAGTACTTTATTTAAGAGGCCCGAGGAGCCATACATAACATAGTCATACAGGTAGGGGTCACATGACCCAACACTCAAGTCATACAATCATACAAGCACATGCGGAAGCAAAGTAGTCTGAGTACGCACTCTAGAAAGAAAGAAAGCTTGTTGGAGCCTTTCTATCTACAATGGCCCTTCACAAGTCTTAGATCGCCACCGGTGGCTAGCTTACTAAATCGAGGTCAACATCTACATAGAATCCGTCGGAGGGGTAGTATAGTCCTCTGAAAAAATATTGATTACAAACATGAGTACAAAAGTACTCAGAAGTCTTACCACGTAATCCTATCATACATGCACATTCTCAAGGAAGGAAGTGGAGTTATTGCAGCAAGCCAGCTTTGACTCTGGCTAAGCTATCCCACGTGACACACTTTGTAAAGCATTTTGTCGCATTACCAGTCCACTAAACACCATCACAATACTCCACCGTGGATCCTCTCTCGTCATCCCCGAGAGGGCCATCCACGATACTCACACTTATCTTGAGGCTTTTAGTAGTATCCATTTACTTGTCTATGAACTGATATAGGTAACCCAGAAGTCC
Organism: Aegilops longissima; assembly: GCA_021605205.1. Taxonomy (NCBI): domain Eukaryota; kingdom Viridiplantae; phylum Streptophyta; class Magnoliopsida; order Poales; family Poaceae; genus Aegilops; species Aegilops longissima. The sequence continues at coordinate 2,220 of JAHIAM010005370.1, forward strand.
TTCTCCGTGGACACGGCTATTCGAATAGATCATATTTAACCCTGCAGGGGTATACTTCTTCACACACGCTCTCACCACTTATCGTCGTTTACACGACATGTACTCGGCAACCTTCAAGCGGAAGCCCAACGTGGGTGTCGGCCTCAGCCTACCTAAACACTCAAGTCCCTAGTCCAGGTTTATCGCCTATTCGGGTTCCATCCGCAGGGAGTCCGGCCGAGGTTTCCCATACAGCCCCGAACGATGTGCAGGGTTCCCGAGGTACCAAACGGGCACTTTCGCACATCACCACGGTGCCTACCGCAACACAACCCACCCCTAAGGTCAGCGCTGCGTCGCGGCCCCAAAGATGCTACAAACACCGTAAACTACTTGCAACTCCCGGACTATGAACAGGGTGGTTAAGAAGTCGAGAGGGTCAATTAAGGATCCCAATGTGTGGTAGTAGCTAGTTCATGGATCACAAACACAGATCTCAGTTCTTAAGTTCGGCTTCAATGAAACAACCCACCATGTACTCCTACATGGCCTCTCATCGATACCTTTACCAAATCGTGTTCAACACTTTCACTCTCGAACCAACACAACCTTTCACTCAAGTTCATCATCCCGATGAGCCGACTGACACAACTCTAAGCATAGCAAGCATAGCATGGTAGGAATCACAAACATGGCTCAATCAACTCCTACACATACTAGTGGGTTTCATCTAGTTACCGTGGCAATGACAGTCATGCAAAGGAAGTGGGTTCAACTACCGCAGCACACAAGAGTTGAATCGCGTTGTCTTAATGCAGTAAAACGAGAGCAGAAGCGAGAACATGGGTTGTATCGGAATGATCAATGAATTGCTTGCTCGATGGAACTGGGTAGAGAACTGCCCTTCGATGGGTAATCGAGGTTATCTTGGGCAGAACCTATCATGAAAACACACCAAAATAAACATACAAACAATATGCAACAATATGATGCATGCTATGACATGGCAATATGGATGTGTGTTGGCCTAATGCAAGTTGAAGGGACAGGGATGAGCTCATTTGAATCAAGGTTCAAATGATAGCTCATTTGAGTTAGGCCTAATGGTGCAAAATCTTAATCTGGTTATTCAGCATAGTTAACTTGTTTTAACATGCATGAAACCTGTACCAATGGATAGAGTGTATTTTTCTGATAAATTTTCATATATAAATCTTTGCATTTGGAGTTATAGAATAAAAGTTATAAGCATTTGAAATTTGAATTATATTCTGAATTTATTATATAAAATAATTCCAGAATTGAATTAATGCGCCAAGATGAGGTCAGCATGACGTCAGGGGGTCAACGGGGTCATCCAGGTCAAACTGACCAATGGGACCCGCATGTCAGGGTTAGTTTAAACTAATTTAATTAATTAGAACTAATCCTAATTAGTTTAACTGGAGGGGGGGTCCACCTGTCATTGACTCGAGAGAGTCAACAGGCCCACGGACAGGGTCAACTCATCGCTGTCTAGCATGGGCGAGGCCAAAGCCAAGGAGCAAGTGCTTTTGCACTTTCCGGGCACCAAATGGAGCGCGGGGAGCACCTACGTGAAGCTGGGGGTGAGCCGCGGTTAGTGGTGGAGTCAGTTGGGTTAGGGGTGGCCGGAGTGGGCGCCGGCGACGAGTCGGGCGGCGACCGGGGCTCGGCCATCAATGGGTTTGGGGTTAGCAGCCTCGGCGAGGCGCGGGAAGTGCACGGTTAGGCCCGTTGGGGCGTGGTGAGTGTGATGGACGCGGTGGCATGGCCGTTAGGTGGCGGAGCTTCGTCGGCGCACGAGCTCGCGGGCGGTGGGTTCGGTGATCAACGGCGCCGTGGTGGGGCACGAGGAAGAGGATGGAGGGGATGGAGGGGTAGCCAGGCTCACGGCGAACCTGTGGTGGGCCTCGTCGGGGTCGGGGGCGGTCTGGTGCGGCGGCGACGGCGATGGGGATCTCCGGCGGCTTCAAGCTCGGTCGAGGTGCGTGTAGTGGCCTCGGGGTGTTTAGAGCGAGGGGGATTAGGCTAGCTAGAGGTAACGGGGTGCGGCGGAGCTGCTAGACATGGCGGGGAGGGGTATGAACGGCGGGGAGCACGGCGTCGACGGTGGCGCGTCGGCGATGGCGTCGGCCAGGTTGGGGGCGAGCGAGAGAGGAGGCAGGGGGAAAGTGAGGTGTCCAGGGGGTCGGGGCGACGACGCGTGGGTCGTCCAGGGCGGCGAGGCGGCGAAGGGATGAGGCAGGGCGGCGGCCAGCTGCGTGGCGCGCTGCGGCGCCGGCCGGCACAGGTTGCTGCTCTGGCCGAGCCAAGCAGCATTGGCATGGCTGCTTTGGGCTGGGCTGGGCGGGTGGGCGATCATGCTGACATGTGTAAGTCTTTTTCTTTTTTAAAGTTTTTCTATTTTCTGCAACTTTGTTAGGGTTTTTAAAAATACCAAAACTATTTCAAAAATTACCAAAATGCTCCTGGTCACTTGTTGGAATATTCCCAACATGAAACATTTTAGTTTGACAATTTTTGAACATTTAAAATATTTTTCATAATTTGAAATGCTCATTTCAAAAACTTGTGAATTAAATCTAGAACCCTTAGGTGACCTAGAAAATGGTGCACCTCCTTTGACATGGGTTCTGAACCCAAACAAAGAGGATGAGCATTTTGAAGGGCATTTTGATTCATTAAAATAAATTTTAGTAAACCCTAGTTCTTTTAAGGGGGGTGTTCGGGGTTTTCGCCTTCCCATTTCAAATTCAGATGAAATTTAAACATGATGCACACCCTAATGCATGGTCTATCCGGGATGTGACAACTCACCCCACTCAAAAGAATCTCGTCCGAGATTTAGGATCTATTGCGAAAAAGGTGGGTACTCAAGTCGAAGACGATCCTCCCTTTCCCAAGTTGCTTCTTGCTCGGAATGGTTTGACCATTGAACCTTTAGAAACTTGATATTCCGACGTCGAGTGGTACGCTCGGTTTGATCGAGGATACGAACGGGATATTCTCGATAGGTGAGGTTATCTTGGAGATCAAGCGTTTCGTGGTCCACTCCACGGATAGGATCCGAGAAGCAACGCCTGAGTTGGGAAACGTGGAAGACATCATGGACCTTGGAAAGATGCGGAGGTAGTTCCAATTGGTAGGCAACTTCCCCTCGTTTGGCAAGAATGCGAAAAGGTCCAATGTAACGAGGTGCCAACTTGCCTTTGATACCGAATCGATGGGTTCCCTTCAAAGGGGTGACTCGGAGGTAAGCCTTCTCGCCAATTTCATAAGTCATGGGCTTATGCTTACGGTCATATTGGCTCTTTTGACGAGATTGGGCTGTTTTCAATTTCTCACGAACAACGCTAACCTGCTCCTCGCTTCCTGAATCATATCCGGCCAAAGAGTTGTCCCTCCCGGTTTCCGACCAGTTAAGAGGCGCTCGACATTTTCGCCCATAAAGAACTTCGAAAGGGCTTTGCCTGATCGCTTGATAACTATTGTTATAAGCTTAACTCGCGAATGGAAGGCATTTCTCCCAATTCATGCCGAAGAGATGATGAAGCTCAAGCATATCCTCTAGGATTTGATTGACTCGTTCTACTTGACCACTTGATTGGGGATGGAAAGCGGTGCTAAAGGAGAGACGAGTTCCCATAGCGTTTTGGAAACTTTCCCAAAATCGAGAGGTGAAGAGACTTCCACGGTCGGAGTTAATTTCCAATGGAACACCATGAAGAGACACTATCCGAGAGATGTACAAATCAGCTAGCTGGCTAGCGGCTATACTCTCACGAACGGGTAGGAAGTGGGCTACCTGTCACAGCCCTAGAGTTGCTTGACATTAGCTGCATTAAGGCATTCATGTCATCATGTTTAAATTCCATTTAATTTTGAAATGGGGATTTGTGAAACCCTCGTAATCATTTTGGAAATGACCTAAATAAAAATTGCTCCAAAAGGTCCAAGAAAATGCTCATGTGGGCCTCTGAAAATATTGGACAGAGTTAACAATCTAACCAATATTTTCAGGATCTCATAAGTATTTATTTTGGGCATTTGGAATTAATACGGTAAATATTTGCCTTGGATATATATTATTATATATATAAAATATTGTCCAAAATTGTGCCCTTTAGTTGAGGAGCTCTGGAATAATATAGTTAGCTCCTGCAAAAATTGGCATAATTAAATAAATTGATTTAGTATTTTATTTAAATCAAAACAGATGTCAGGAAATTAGAAAACATAAATAAAAGGGATGCTTACCTGGCGCCTAGCTCCTGTGCGGCCCAGCTCCTGCGGCCTGGCCGGCCCAGCTGGCCAGCCCCGGCCCAGCCCGCCTCCCTCCTGTCTGCCTTCCTCCCGACAGGGATGGGCGCGTGCGACGCAAGGCCTCCGCCAAGGCCACGCCACCTCCTCCCTGCCTGCCTGCCCTCCCCTCGCCGCTCGACGATCCCGCGACGCCACGCGCGCCCGGTCCTTCCCCCTCTCTCTCGCCTTCCTCCCCGAGCTCTCTCCTCTCCTTCCCGAACGACACCGAGCGCCACCGCCGCCGCCGTGGCCACCTTCTCCTCGCCCCTCTCCCGTGTCCGTTAGCTCCGCACCGCCGCCGCTACCTCCCGTCGAATCACGTGGCGCGGAGGCCCGAGCGCCGCCACCGACGCCGCCTTCGCCTCCGGTTGCCGGAGATCCCCTCCGCCGCCACGGCTGCTCCGTCCCTCCCCGACCTCGCCGCCTGCTCGTCGCAACCACGGTGAGCTCCGCCACCGCCTCCCCTCTCCGCTTCGCCCCCGCACGCCAGAGCCCACTTCCCCTCTCCACCCGAAGCTCGGCGCGCCGCTGAAGCTTCGCCCGCGAGCCCCGCCCCCAGCTCGCCCCGCCGCTTCCACCAGTGCGCGAGAGCACGGGCTACGCCCGGTGCTCTCCGACGCCGCCTCGCGTGGCCGTGGCGCGGACTCCGCCGTGCCAGAGGCCGCGGCGACGAGCCCGTCGCTGAGCCTGCCACGTGGTCCGGTTGCCGTGATTAGCTTAAGGCTAATCACCAGCTAATCTACCCCTACTGACACTGACCGGTGGGCCCTCGTGCCCCTAATCTTTAGTTAAATTAAACTAACCCCTCTGTTTAACCCCGTGTCACTGACGTGTGGCCCCCCACACGTCAGGTTTGACCAGCCAGCCGCAGTTGACCGCTGACGTCATGCTCAAGCAAGAAGGTCGACGTATAATATTTCATTTTCTGGAATTAATTTAAATCAGGAATTCCAGAATATATCCTAAACTTCTAAAAATCATATAAATTCAACCGTAGCTCAGATTGAAATAATTTATATATGAAAAATGATCAGAAAAATATGAAGAATCTGTTTATGCCATGATCATGCATGTTTGAACAAGTTAACATCACTGAATAGGATGAATCATGATTAGGTAATTTAGGAAATAGTATTTTGAGTTGGAATTCAACCTTGCTTGAATTCCACTCCAACTAACTTGGATTATTATTGCATTAGGTGAATTCAGTACCTTAACATGATCATGCATCATATATGTGCATTGCATTGATTGTGCTCTCTCTTGTTTGCCGGTAATTGCCCCCTCCCGGTAGACGATGTACCGACGATGATTATTCGATGACACCGATGAAGAACTATTATCTTCAGAAGTGCCAGGCAAGCAAAACCCCCCTTGTTCATTCCGACACAATCCCACTCTCTCGCTCCTGCTCTATTTTATTGCATTAGGACAACAACGATTCAACTGTTACTTGCTGCGGTAGCTGAACCCCTTGATCCTTTGCATGACCTGTCATTCCACAGTAATTAGATGAAACCCACTAGCATGAGTAGGAGTTGTTTGAGCCCATGTTGTGCCTACTCATTTATGCTTGTTTGTCATGCCTGCTATCGCTTAGAGTTGAGTCGGTCTGATTCATCGGGAATGAATTGGAAAGTGGTGAACATGTCCTACTGTGTGTGAGCTAAGTGTGTGAACACGATTTGGTAAAGGTAGCGGTGAGAGGCCATGTAGGAGTACATGGTGGGTTGTCTCATTGCAGCCGTCCTCAGGAACTGAGTTCGTGTTTGTGATCCATGAACAGTTACTACCACACATTGGGTTCCGTAACTCAACCCTCTCGACTTATTAATCAACTTGATCTCTGTCCGGGAGTTGCAACTAGTTTCGTGTTTGTAGGTAGTGTTAGTAGTCTACCAAGTGGCACCCTGCAGGTGGGCTTGGGACAGACTAGGCACTGGGCACGGTGTACCAAGTGGCACCCGTTGGTGGGCTTGGGAACCCTGCTCACATCGCTTGGGGCCGTGAGCGACACCCGGCCGGATCTCCTTGCGGATGGAACCCGAATAGGCGATAAACCCGGACGAGAGACTTGTGTGGTTAGTCAGGTCGTGGCCGATTTCCTCGCCCGGCTTCCGCTTGAAGGTTGCCGAGGTACATGACGGTACAGGCGATAAGTGGCGAGAGCGTGTGAAGAAGTACACCTGCAGGGTTATCATTATCTATTCAATAGCCGGATTCCTCGGATATGGAAACTTGGACCCCTTGCATAGTTCATAGACAAGTGAAAGTGGATACTTTAAAATACGCAAGATAAGCGTGAGTGCTATGGATGGCGCTTCTCGTAGGTAAACGGGAGCGGGTCCATAGTGGGGTATTGCCATGATGAATATGTGGACTCGTGTGCGCCACCTCAAAAGAGTTACTTGCAGTCGTAGTTCAGATAGCCACCGAGTCAAAGCTGGCTTGCTGCACCAAACTCCACCACCCCTTTTGATAATGATGCATATGTAGATAGTTCTCGATAAGTCTTGCTGAGTACAATTGTACTCACGCTTGCCTATTCTATGTTTTTGCAGAGAGACGCGGCCTCGCTAGTAGTTCCGCTTTGACTTCGACGCTTAGCTTGTTACCTCAGCTACGATCTTGTGCCTCGGCAGATCTCGGTAGATAGTCGCTTCTCAGCCTTTTTCATTTATAGTTGTCGTACTCGGACATGTTTAGCTTCCGCTTGTGTTTTGACTTGTATGCTCTGAGTGTTGGGTCATGAGACCCATGTTTGTAATATCTCGCTCCTCGGAGCCTAATGAATAATATTTTGAGTCATAGAGTTATGTTGTGATGCCACGTCGTATTTACACATATTGAGCATATTGTGTGTATGTTTGAAATGCTTGGTATGTGTGGGATCCGACAAACTAGTTGTTTATCCTTGGCAGCCTCTCATATGGGGAAATGTAGTCTCGTGATTCTGAGCGATAGTAGTCCGCTACAGCCCGGTTCACGAGTCCTGCTAGCCCAGACTACCGCTTGGGCACTTGATCTGGCCGGCATGTGTCTCACTTCGTTCTTATGTCCGTTCCTTCGGGAAATGTCACGCGGTGTTATTCGAGTCCTGCCTAGCCTGCTACAGCCGGGATACCGGAGTCCTCATAGCCCAGTGCTACAGCCCGAATACATACGTTGATGACCGACATGCTCGATGTGATTCATGTATGCCTGTCCCCATAGGTTAGCGCCGCTTTGGGTTCACGACTAGCCATGTCGGCCCGGTTCTTTGTCATATGGATGCTAGCGACACTATCATATACGTGAGCCAAAAGACGTAAACGGTCCCGGCCATGGTAAGGCGACACCGTGGGAATACCGTGCGTGAGGCCGCAAAGTGATATGATGTGTTACATGCTAGATCGGTGTGACTTAGGATCGGGTCCCGACAGCGTTGGTATCGAGCCCGATTGCTCAGAGGATTACCAAGCCAAACTGGTGAAGTTGTGTCTAGAAATGCTTTAGCTATGTAAGGGAATTGATTGTGGAAGGAACGTAAGGCTCTTTTTACTCCTTATACCTCATGGCCTTCGATCCGAGTCATCCTCTTCTCTTCTACGGGGTTTAAGAACTAGGCTTCTCATCTATCTATTAGGATGACGTGTTACTAACCCATAGACTTGTAAGATTGTTGGTTTTAATCCCCAGTTCAGTTCCTACTATTTCTGTATGATAACTATTGATCCCAGAATCCTGTTATGATGTTGTTGGGTGGTTATGCCACCATTTTCTGCAGGATGTCTCAAATCATTTTGAGCATTTACAGCCGTTATGCTGTCCGAGTCATCCCAGGTCTCTAAATAGTCTGATGCATTTGCAATCCTTTCCTTCTGTTCCCGATGTCCCCTTTGGTCAGAATAAGCACACTAACCGGTGCGTTGGGGTAATTTATTGCCTTGACATATATGTTGGAACTACTATTATGACCCTAGGTGTTTAGGAAGTCACCTAGCAATTTAGCTATGCTTTTGCATCCCCAGTGTGATGATTCTGGCCATCATTTTCGACAGCATCCCGTGATGCTATTTAGTAGTAAGTATTCTACTCCTGGGTTGTTGAACCCGATATTCATCCTACTTCATGTTGTTAGTATTTGCTAGTGCCTTCAGGATATTAGTAACCTTGCGATAGTTCTCGAGGCCCGTGGTATTTCCTTCTTCCAAATACTACGAACCGCTTATGGCAGAAGTTCCTTGTTGAACCAACACATCACAGTAAGAGTGCACTTGAGGAGTACTCCATCCATATTGTGACTCTGCCAGTTCTACTTTTCTGCATGGATTATCTGGAAGAAATGTTGAGCTTCGTTCGACATACCAATCCGTGCATCCACAACTCAGAAAATTATATGTTCCTTTGAGTTGTTCTCTTAGATGCCTTCTGACCTTCATCTATCAATTGATAGCCAAGGGTATGTGTGCATTTGTGTTCATCGATGCATTTTATCCTTGTGGTCCGTCAAGCCATTCTATTCCGGAATGACTAGGAGAAACAAACTCCAGTACCTCATCCATTTCTAGGATTAGGTCAAAGCAATTGTATTCCGCAGATCAAAGTGCCATCCAGCTTTTGATTCTGTTCTACCCTGAAGTATTGCCATCTTATGTCAAGAATGTCATGGGAATTGCACAACCTCCTAGGAATTCTTGATGCAGTGATACTTCTCACCATCATCATTCATTCCTCGGTCCCGTGTTATTACAACCGGATTGCCGACAAGTGAATTGTGATGTGTGAAATCAATACTCCGAGCAACTTGTTGCTTGGCAGCTAATGGACATTATCCTCATTCTTGGCATGTTGGTGATTAAAACATCATCCTGAGATTGATCGTGCTACCTAGTCCTTATTTCTGGTGCACACTTTGATTGATGAGTTAGGATTGTGTCAAGTCCTCACTCATTTGATCATATCGTCTTACCCTGGAAAGCAAGATTGTTCTCGAGCTTAGTAACATAACGGTGGTTCGTGACTTTCCCAATGTCTTCTTGGAAGTGTTACCGGGTTGTTCCTGACTGTTATGTTGAGCCCGTGATTAAGTTGGTTCCTTGTGAACCACCCTTTCTCCAAGAATCTGTGTTGGTTATCCCTGAGCTAGTTGGTTAAGCTAGACAATAACTTGGAGAGTTGGAAGATAAAAGCTTGCCTAACCTAGTTCGATCCAAAGGGATAATCTTGTGTAGTGTGTGTTGAAGAAGGATGATATCTTCATCGATTGGTCCCTGTGATCAGTTGTTGGATCTATTGTCCTACCAATTCTTTGACTTGAGTATGGGCCATTGTCAAGTCAAATCAGAACCAACGATATTCGTAATGTTGTCTTACTCGTGGTTGATCCTTCGAGCATACACCATTACATCTTTGGTCTGGCCAATGCTAACACCGTGTTCACATGATGGTGGAAGTCCAGTGATATGGAAATTCCGATAAGTTGCTGTTGAGCCCATCAGTAGCATTTTGTCTCCCCCATGAGTCATGTTGAGCATCAACCTAGTATTGGAAACTTGTGTAAGCAATTCTTCGTGTTTCGTTCATGAAGCATATGTTTGGATGAAAGTAGTGACTTCCTCTAATTCGTGTGCATCTGGTGTAAGTTGCCGCCATGAATTTGAGAAAGGTTTGTTTTGTTTCTTCTGGAACCATCCCAAGTCAGTCATGCACGTGCGAAGTATTCTATGGTTTGATAGACTGATCATCTTCATTCCGTATGGATTCCATAGCACACCAAGCCACTGATTGAATTGTTCAAGGAGAAGGAGTTCCTTCATAACAACTACATGAATTATGATAGGACTTCGTTATCCTCGATGATGGTTCCCACCTGAACTCGGTAGTGTTTTATTATAAGACTACCATGTGGTCATGCTTGTCTAGGACAGTGTGTTCACAGGTTTGTAGCAGAACCAGCTCATGTTTTGGAGCTTGCTATCGTAGTTCATGTCCCGAGAATCTCGCAACGTCTTCTCGTCAATTTGTGTTGCAATCTTTCCTGTTCAGACATGCTGAGTCTGAAGTATCCTATTCCCAATCGGATCTGAATCTCAGGCAGATATGACGGTTGGAACATTCCAACAGTTGCATTTCGTTCCCAGCCTGCACCGTCCTTGTGCTATCTCGCTATAGACTGTCCTCTTAGCAATTTTTGTCCAGGGTTATCTTCAAAGTGGACTTACCATGGGTTCCCCCCCCACCTTCGATGATAAGCAAATCATCCATTGCGTTGCCTTCAACAAGGTAGTCCACATCATCCATTCTAGTCCGGGTGTACCATTCCTTTGCACTCCACCAAATGATCGCTCGTGATTGCCTTAGGCTGGTATAAAGAGTTCCAATGATCTATGGATCAAAAGTAATTCTTTTTGCCACTTAAGGGAATAGTTCCTTGCGCCACCTTTCTCGAGGTGTCCCGTTACGGGATCATGGTGAATATTTCCTCGCCACCTTGACACCATCCACCATCTTCCTAAACCGTGGAATTGTTGCCACTAATCAAACTTCGTTGTTGTTCTTCCATCCCCCTCGATGCATTTTGTGTCTCAACTCGAGATGTGACACCATCTCAGTCCGTGAGTTGATCATGTTTACCTGATCTTCATTAAGATCGAATCATGTAGGGTTTCCCCTTCTTTCTGTTGTCGAGTCGGGTGAAGATCTCGAAGACGTCAAGACCAAGAAGATGGAGTGAACCAGCATCTTCGAGAAGGCAATTGGATCATGGAGATTGTAATAGTTGTGACCTCCCTTTTCCTCTTACCTCACGTCTTGAATCTCGGGGCGAGATTCTTGTTTAGTGGGGGTGAGTTGTCACAGCCCTAGAGTTGCTTGACATTAGCTGCATTAAGGCATTCATGTCATCATGTTTAAATTCCATTTAATTTTGAAATGGGGATTTGTGAAACCCTCAGAATCATTTTGGAAATGACCTAAATAAAAATTGCTCCAAAAAGGTCCAAGAAAATGCTCATGTGGGCCTCTGAAAATATTGGACAGAGTTAACAATCTAACCAATATTTTCAGGATCTCATAAGTATTTATTTTGGGCATTTGGAATTAATACGGTAAATATTTGCCTTGGATATATATTATTATATATATAAAATATTGTCCAAAATTGTGCCCTTTAGTTGAGGAGCTCTGGAATAATATAGTTAGCTCCTGCAAAAATTGGCATAATTAAATAAATTGATTTAGTATTTTATTTAAATCAAAACAGATGTCGGAAATTAGAAAACATAAATAAAAAGGGATGCTTACTGGCGCCTAGCTCTCTGTGGCGCCCAGCTCCTGTGGCTCGGCGGCCCACTGGCCAGCCCGCCCAGCCCGCCTCCCTCCCCCGTCGTCTTCCTCCCCGACAGGGGATGGGGCGATGCTCGACGCAGCAAGGCCCGCCGCCGCCACGCCACCTCCCTCCCTGCCTGCCTGCCCTCCCCCTCGCCGCTCTGGACGATCCCGCGCGACGCCACGCGCGCCCCGGGTCCTTCCCCCACTCTCTCTCGCCTTCCCCTCCCCTGGAGCTCTCTCTCCCTCTCCTTCCCGAACGACACCGAGAGCGCCACCGCTCGCCGCCGTGGCCACCTTCTCCCCCTCGCCCTCTCCCCGTGTCCGTTAGCTCCGCACCGCCGCCTGCTACCTCCCCGTCGAATCACGTGGCGCGGGAGGCCCTGGAGCGCCGCCACCGACGTCGCCTGCCTCTCCGGTTGCCGGAGATCCTCCGCCGCCACGGCTGCTCCGTCCCTCCCCGACCTCGCCGCCTGTTTGTCAGAACCACGGTGAGCTCCGCCACCGCCTCCCCTCTCCGCTTCGCCCCGCACGCCAGAGCCCACTTCCCTCTCCACCGAAGCTCGGCGCCGCCGCTGAAGCCCGCTCCGGCGAGCCCCGCCCCCAGCTCGTCCCTTTGCTCCACCAGTGCGCGAGAGCACGGCTACGCCCGGTGCTCTCCGACGCCGCCTCGTGGCCGTGCGGCGCTGGACTCCGCCGTGCCAGAGGCCGCCGGCGACGAGCCCCGCCGCTGAGCCTGCCACGTGGGTCCGGTCGTCAGGTGATTAGCTTAAGGCTAATCACCAGCTAATCTACCCTCACCGACATCGACCGGTGGGGGCCTCGTGCCCCTAATCTTTAGTTAAATTAAACTAACCCTCTGCTTAACCCAGGTCACCGACGTGTGGCCCCCACACGTCAGTTTGACCAGCCAGCCGCAGTTGATCGCGACGCCATGCTCAAGCAAAGGTCGACGAATATTTCATTTTCTGGAATTAATTTAAATCAGGAATTCCAGAATATATCCTAAACTTCTAAAAATCATATAAATTCAACCGTAGCTCAGATTGAAATAATTTATATATGAAAAATGATCAGAAAAATATGAAGAATCTGTTTATGCCATGATCATGCATGTTTGAACAAGTTAACATCACTGAATAGGATGAATCATGATTAGGGTAATTTAGGAAATAGCATTTTGAGTTGGAATTCAACCTTGTTTGAATTCCACTCCAACTAACTTGGATTATTATTGCATTAGGTGAATTCAGTACCTTAACATGATCATGCATCATATATGTGCATTGCATTGATTGTGCTCTCTCTTGTTTGCCGGTAATTGTCCCCTCCCGGTAGACGATGTACCGACGATGATTATTCGATGACACCGATGAAGAACTATTATCTTCAGAAGTGCCAGGCAAGCAAAACCCCCTTGTTCATTCCGATACGATCCCACTCTCTCGCTCCTGCTCTATTTTATTGCATTAGGACAACAACGATTCAACTGTTACTTGCTGCGGTAGCTGAACCCCTTGATCCTTTGCATGACCTGTCATTCCACAGTAATTAGATGAAACCCACTAGCATGAGTAGGAGTTGTTTGAGCCCATGTTGTGCCTACTCATTTATGCTTGTTTGTCATGCCTGCTACTGCTTAGAGTTGAGTCGGGTCTGATTCATCGGGAATGAATTGGAAAGTGGTGAACATGTCCTACTGTGTGTGAGCTAAGTGTGTGAACACGATTTGGTAAAGGTAGCGGTGAGAGGCCATGTAGGAGTACATGGTGGGTTGTCTCATTGCAGCCGTCCTCAGGAACTGAGTTCTGTGTTTGTGATCCATGAACAGTTACTACCACACATTGGGTTCCGTAACTCGACCCTCTCGACTTATTAATCAACTTGATCTCTGTCCGGGAGTTGCAACTAGTTTCGTGTTTGTAGGTAGTGTTAGTAGTCTACCAAGTGGCACCCTGCAGGTGGGCTTGGGATGACTAGGCACTGGGCACGGTGTACCAAGTGGCACCGGTTGGTGGGCTTGGGAACCCTGCTCACATCGCTTGGGGCCGTGAGCGACACCCCGCCGGATCTCCTTGCGGATGGAACCCGAATAGGCGATAAACCTGGACGAGAGACTTGTGTGGTTAGTCAGGTCGTGGCCGACTTCCTCGCCGGCTTCCGCTTGAAGGTTGCCGAGGTACATGACGGTCTGTAGGCGATAAGTGGCGAGAGCATGTGTGAAGAAGTACACCCTGCAGGTTATCATTATCTATTCAATAGCCGGATTCCTCGGATATGGAAACTTGGACCCTTGCATAGTTCATAGACAAGTGAAAGTGGATACTTTAAAATACGCAAGATAAGCGTGAGTGCTATGGATGGCGCTCGTAGGTAAACGGAGCGGGTCCATAGTGGGTATTGCCATGATGAATATGTGGACTCGTAGCGCCACCTCAAAAGAGTTACTTGCAATGTAGTTCAGATAGCCACCGAGTCAAAGCTGGCTTGCTGCACCAAACTCCACCACCCCTTTTGATAATGATGCATATGTAGATAGTTCGATGTAAGTCTTGCTGAGTACAATTGTACTCACGCTTGCCTATTCTATGTTTTTGCGAGAGAGACGTCGGCCTCGCTAGTAGTTCCGCTTGGACTTCGACGCTTAGCTTGTTACCTCAGCTACGATCTTGTGCCTCGGCAGATCTGGTAGATAGTCGCTTCTCAGCCTTTTTCATTTATAGTTGTGCGTACTCGGACATGTTTAGCTTCCGCTTGTGTTTTGACTTGTATGTTTCGAGTGTTGGGTCATGAGACCCATGTTTGTAATATCTCGCCTCGGAGCCTAATGAATAATATTTTGAGTCATAGAGTTATGTTGTGATGCCACGTCGTATTTACACATATTGAGCATATTGTGTGTATGTTTGAAATGCTTGGTATGTGTGGGATCCGACAAACTAGTTGTTTATCCTTGGCAGCCTCTCATATGGGGAAATGTAGTCTCGTGATTCTGAGCGATAGTAGTCCGCTACAGCCCGGTTCACCGGAGTCCTGCTAGCCCAGCACTACTGCTTGGGCACTTGACTGGCCGGCATGTGTCTCACTTGTTCCTATGTCTGTCCTTCGGGAAATGTCACGCGGTGTTATTCGAGTCCTGCCTAGCCTGCTACAGCCGGGATACCGGAGTCCTCATAGCCTGCTACAGCCCGAATACATACGTTGATGACCGACATGCTCGATGTGATTCATGTATGCCTGTCCCCATAGGTTAGCGCCGCTTTGGGTTCACGACTAGCCATGTCGGCCCGGGTTCTTTGTCATATGGATGCTAGCGACACTATCATATACGTGAGCCAAAAGACGCAAACGGTCCCGGGCCATGGTAAGGCGACACCCGTGGGAATACCGTGCGTGAGGCCGCAAAGTGATATGATGTGTTACATGCTAGATCGGTGTGACTTAGGATCGGGGTCCTGACACTACCTTGGAAAGACGATCAACAACGACGAAGATAGCGTTATTCCCTCTCTTGGTCCTGGGAAACCCGGTAATGAAGTCCATACCGATTTTATCCCATTTCCATTCAGGAATTTCCAAAGGTTGAAGGGTACCAGCAGGCCGTTGATGCTCGCTTAACTCGACGACGACGCCGCAGCTTAGCAATGTATTGAGCGATTTCTCTTCATCCTAGTCCACCAAAACCTCTGGCGAGATCTTGATACATTTTAGTACTACCAGATGAATGGTGAGAGGAGAGTCATGAGCTTCCTTAGGACCAATTGCCGTAGCTGTTGTTTCTGGGAACCACTAGGCGGTTTTCAAGAAGACAACACTGCTCATCTATGGAGAAACATTTAGCAGCTCCGCTAGCGATGTTCTCCTTGATCCGAGATATCCTCTATCATACCGCTGAGCAGCTATGATTCGATCCGTGAGGTCAGGTTTCGCCACCGTGGTGGAAAGAAATCCTCGAGGAACAATGTGAAGATTAAGCTTACGTAAATTCCTCGTGGAGAATTGGTTGACCTTGTTGTAACATCAAATTGTTACAAGAAGATTTGCGACTTAGTGCGCCAGCCATGACATTGGCTTTGCTCAGGGTGTAGGATATTCCTAAGTCGAAATCTGTATCAATTCGACCCAACGCCTTTGCCTCGAGATTCAAACCGTTGGGTGAAGATATATTTCAGACTTTGGTGATCTGTAGATTTCGCAACGATTACCTGTAAGGTAATGTCGCCAGGTTTTGAGTGCATGAACCATCGCTGCAAGCTCTAGATCGTGTGGGATAGTTATCCTCATGTGGACGAATCGCCGAGAAGCGAGGCAATCACATGACGATCTTGCATGAGTATGCAACCTAGTCCTTGTCGCGAGGCGCCGTAATAGATAATAAAGTCCTTAGAGAAATCTGTGGAACAAGTACGGAGCAGATGTCAGCGCCTTTTCAGTTCCTCGAAAGCTGAACTCGTCGACTGTGTGGCGCCCATTCAACTTCTTATCTTTCTTGAGGAGTTCGTTAGAGGTTTAGCAACTTTAGAGAAATTCTCGACGAAGCGGCGGCAATAGCTCGCTAAACCGAGGAAACTCCGAACTTGCTTGACCGATTCAGGTGGAGTCCAATCAAGGACGGCTTGAACTCGCTCGGGATTGACAGCAATACCCTTACCAGAGATTACATGGCCTAGATAGGTCACTTCTGGTAACCAAAATTCACATTTAGAGAATTTGGCATACAGGCGATGCTCTCAAGTTTCATCAATACTAGCCTTAGGTGTTCGCATGTTCTTCCTCATTCTTGGAGTAGATGAGTATATCATCGAGGTATACCACTTATTTAATTTATCCAAATACTCCATGAAGATTGAGTTCATTAACCGGAGAAGGTGGTGGAGCATTGGTTAATCCGAAGGACATGACGGTGTACTCAGATTGGCCATAACGAGTAACGAAGGCCGCTTTTGGGAATGTCCCGTTTTGATTTTGATTTGATGGTAGCCCAACCTCAAATCCATCTTGAGAAGACCGAGGATCCAACGAGCTGGTCATACAGATCGTTGATCCCGGGAGCGGATACTTGTTCTTGATGGTGACCAAATTGACGGTCGGTAATCTACAACCATCCGATCCGCACCATCCTTCTTCTTGACGAAGAGGACGGGCAAGCCCATGGAGATGAACTAGGACGGATGAAACCTTTCGCAAGGACTCATCGAGTTGTTTCTAAGTTCAGCTAGTTCTAGGGGTGCCATCTTATAAGGTCTTCTAGAGATTGGGACGGTTCCGGAATAAGATCTATCGCGAACTCGACATCCCCGCCGTGGAATACCGCAGTTCTTCCGAAATACATCCGGAAATCACGACCACCGGAATATCTTCGAGTTCTGGAAGGGGGTTGGCATTTAAGGAGTAAAGCTGGCGCTTAGACACTCGGGTTAAGACATCCACTGTTTTGCCCGAAGGATGGGTAAGTTGAACAGTTCTAGTAGAGCAATCAATCTTAGCATAATGGGCTGACATCCAGTCCATACCCAAGATGATGTTTATGTCCGAGGACTTGAGAGCTATTAGAGATGCGAGAAAGACTAATCTGTCGACAAGAATTTCATTCCCATGACTTATTCTAGAGGTTTGCCATCTAGAACTGTGGGTTTGAATTTCCATGGAGGTAGGCATGTCACAGAATGTGGTGTTGTGCAATCGAGCATAGCTCTCTAAATAAATGAATGAGATGCTCCAAGATCAAAGAACAGTTGCGGATGGCAATTAACAAGAAGCGAACGAGGACGACGTTGAGATCCTCATAGGTCTCTTCAGCAGAGACATAGTTGACATGGCCACGAGCGGTGGCAACTGGCTTAGCATAAGGCACCTTTCCTGCTGGCTTGCCACGGCCAACAGACTTTCCAGCTTGATTGGGGTTGTTCTGGGGACACTCTCGAATATAGTGGCCCGTCTCTCCACATTTGAAGCAAGTGATCACATTTGGCCGTGGAGCAGCACTAGCAGTTGGACCTCCATATGTCTTGGGTGGAAAATACGGCTGGTTGGGGCGAGGCGCTCAAGGATGGCCTCGGGTGTACTGGGTGGTAGAGCCGATTTGAACCCAAACCCGCGCTTCGGGATCCAGAGCGGATGACGATCCGTAATCACGGATGTGCTTATGAAGTCTCAAATCAGTCCGCCAGCCTCGGCGCCGATAGCCTTATTGACTAGCTTCGAGAAAGAGGTACACTCATGCAGACGGAGATCTCGGCGTAGCTCAGGGCTAAGTCCCTTACGGAACCTCGCCTGCTTCTTAGCATCGGTAGAAACTTCTTCGGGAGCATAACGTGCTAACCTCCCAAATTCACGGCTGTAGGCATCCACCGTCACCGCCTTGGGTGAAACCGCAAAATTCTCACGCTTATGTCCATAAGACCTTCGGTATATGGTGCTCATGAAGGCGGCATCAATCCATCCCAAGTTGTAACTTGTCCAGCCGGACGCATAGCCTCATAGTTTTCCCACCAGAGACTAGCAGGACCTTCCAGATGATAGGCGGCAAAGATAACTTTGTCAGCCTCAGCCACATTGGCGGAACGCAGCTTGTGGTGGATACTGCGGAGCCAATCATCGGCGTCGAGTGGCTCGACGGAACATTTGAATTTTGGAGGATATAGCTTGACGAAATCATTGAGTGAAACCCCATCGTTTCTTGGCTGGCGGTTGTGTTTTGTTCAATCCGCCCAATAAACGGTTGGTTTCAAGCGCTTATTATGTTCGCTTCCAAAGATCACCTCAGCCAAAGATGGCGGTTGCGGCAGATTCACATTTCTGGCTGCATCGCCTCTCCTGCTGCTGGAACAGCAGGAGTATTTGAGTGTTGACCATCCCGGGAGACAAAGCAAAGGTTTAAACCAGGATGGCAGAATTTAACAAGGAAGTGCGGAAGGTAATGGACAGCATGGAATGCAAAGATGTTCATCCGCATTGACATGGTGATATAAAACTGCCATATATATATACCAACGGTCATACACACCATTCATAGTTTAGTACAAGCCCGACGGAGTACAACTATAAGGAAAGGCGCTACATCTCATCGGAAGCATTCCAACTCCTATACATTATTTTTCTACACTTCCTAACGATACACACTAAGTCGTATTCCACGAGTCACGCAGACGGTGGAAACACAACCATTACCATACTAGGAATACTACTACTATCTCGTGCAGCTCCATAGTAGTCCTCATAGAAGTCACCACCTGCACTGAAGTGGAACATGATCGTCCGGAAGCAGATAATCTGTGGGGCCTGTGGACCATAAGGACTCGGATGTGGCCGTGGACCAACAAACGGTGGCGAAGAGGCCCACGAGGGGAGTGATGCCTCCAACCTCACGCCACTCCATGAAGTCCGCAGACTCGCCCGCACAGGTACAAGTCTCTCATGTCCATACATCCGCTTGCACGGCAGGTGCAAACCTAGTCGTGGTAGCCCAAAGGGTCGAACGGGCATTAAACAGCTCCATACGCAAGGCCCGGTTCTCACGGTCCTTGTCCTCCAAAGAACTCAAGAGTAGTGCGAAGGAGTGAGTCCTCATGGGATGCATCGCTGTACAAACCACGAAGGTAGCCATGCGCCTGTGAAGAGATCTTGGCATATAGCGGAAGTCGGTGTTGCTCAAAGAAAGCAGTTCTCGCTCGAATAATAGTCATCATGGAATAGGCTGCATCTTGTACGGACATTCCAATAGTGATTCCGAGCCCATAAGAACAAAGTGAAGTGGCTCAAGAGTCTGGATAGGATGGATAAACCGACCGCATAGATATTGGCTTTGATTGAAATCCTGAACTGCTCCTCGACGGTATATTCAGGATACCATCGATAACCAGCCTCAATCATCACCCTAACCAACATGGCCGTGTGACCGCACACATCAATGCAACGAGTCAAAGCGAACCACTTGGTTCTCGGGAATGGGTGGCCATCTGAAAGCACAGCCATAATGCAAAGGCATTAGAATTTCTAGGAAAATCGGGCAGCATAACATTCAGAATGCTCAAATCAGATTTGAGACATTCAAAATCAGATTTGCAAAACCACTCAACAACATCATATCAAGGTTCTGGTTCAAATGGTAGCATACTAAAATTTAGTAACACCGAATCGAGGATGTAACCGACAATCCTATAAGTTACTACGGATTAGTAACACGTGAACTCGATAGAGAGAGGAGAGCCTAGTCCTATACCCACGCCGAATGAGAAGAGGATGACTCAGATCGAGGGCATAAGGTAAAGGAATAAAAGAGCCTTACGCTCCTCCCACAATCAATTCCCTACATATAACTAAAGCATTTCTAGACTCAACTTCACCAGTTTGGCTTAGCGAACCCACAGCAGCCCCGCTCGATGCCAACGCTGTCAGACCCCGATTCCAAGTCACATCGACCTAGCTGGTAACACCTCATATCACTTTGCGGCCTCACGCACGGTATTCCCACGGTGTCGCTTACCATGGCCCGGACCGCTTGCGCCTTTTGGCTCACGATATGATAGTGTCGCTAGCATCCACATGACAAAGAACCCGGCCGACATGGCTAGTCGTGAACCCAAAGCGGCACTAACCTATGGGGACAGCATACATGAAACACTTCGAGCATGTCGGTCATCAACGATGAACTCGGGCTGTAGCACTGGCTAACAGGACTCCGTATTCGGCTGTAGCAGCTAGGCAGGACTCCAAGTATCACCGCGTGACATTTCCCAAGGGATGTATATAGGAACGAAATGAATCACATGCCGCCAGATCAAGTGTCCAAGCAGAGTGTGGGCTAGCAGGACTCGTGAACCGGGCTGTAGCAGACTACTATCGCCGTAAGCACGAGACTACATTTCCCATATGAGAGGCTGCCAAGGATAAACAACTAGTTTGTCGGATCCCACTCATACCAAGCATTTCAATCATACACGCAATATGCCCGATATGAGTAAATACAACAAGGCATCACAACAAAACTCTACAACTCAAGTACTTTATTTAAGAGGCCCGAGGAGCCATACATAACATAGTCATACAGGTAGGGGTCACATGACCCAACACTCAAGTCATACAATCATACAAGCACATGCGGAAGCAAAGTAGTCTCGAGTACGACTCTAGAAAGAAAGAAAGCTTGTTGGAGCCTTTCTATCTACAATGGCCCTTCACAAGTCTTAGATCGCCACCGGTGGCTAGCTTACTCGTCGAGGTCAACATCTACATAGAATCCGTCGGAGGGGTAGTATAGTCCTCTGAAAAATATTGATTACAAACATGAGTACAAAAGTACTCAAAGAAGTCTTACCACGTAATCCTATCATACATGCACATTCTCAAGGAAGGAAGTGGAGTTATTGCAGCAAGCCAGCTTTGACTCTGGCTAAGCTATCCCACGTGACACACTTTGTAAAGCATTTTGT
>JAHIAM010005371.1:0-46183 GCA_021605205.1 Aegilops longissima
AAATCTCTTTACTCGTTATGTAATGCATCATTCCATAACTAACTCATTAGTCACATTGTTTGCAAGGCTTATAGTGATGTGCATTAAAGAGGGCGAATACTTCTCCAGATAATCGGATGACAAACTCAATCTGAAATACGCCAACTCAACATGTACCTTGAACACTGTAGGCTCTTTATAATCACCCGATTCGTTGTGGCGTTTGGTAGCACCAAAGTGTTCCTCCGATGGCAGAGTTGCATAATCTCATAGTCATAGGAACATGTATAAGTCATGAAGAAAAGCAATAGCAACATACTAAGCGATCAAGTGCTAAGCTAACGGAATGGGTCAAGTCAATCACATCATTCTCCTAATGATGTGATCCCGTTAATCAAATGACAACTCATGTCTTAAGCTTAGAAACTTAACCATCTTTGATTAATTGAGCTAGTCAAGTAGAGGCATACTAGTGACACTTTTGTTTGTCTATGTATTCACACATGTATCAAGTTTCCGGTTAATACAATTCTAGCATGAATAATAAACATTTATCATGAAATAAGGAAATAAATAATAACTTTATTATTGCCTCAAGGCATATTTCCTTGATCTCCTACTAGGTGATGGGGAGTCAATAATATAGTTCACATCATCATGTGATTTAACACCAATATTCACATCATGTATGATTAATATCCATAGTTCACATAGTCATGTGACCAACACCCAAAGGTTTACTAGAGTCAATAATCTAGTTCACATCGTATGTGATTAACACCCAAGAGTACTAAGGTATGATCATGTTTTGCTGCGTGAGAGAAGCTTGAGTCATTGGGTACATCACATTCAGGTGTATGTATTTTGCAAATATTCTATGTCTACAATGCTGCATGGAGCTACTCTAGCTAATTGATCCCACTTTCAATATGTATCCAGATTGAGACTTAGAGTCATCACGGATCGGTGTAAAAAAGCTTGCATCGATGTAACTCTTTCTGACGGGCTCTTTTATCACCTCCATAATCGAGAAATATTTCCTTAGTCCTCCCTAAGGATGTTCTTGACCAATGTCGATTGATCTACTCTAGATCACTATTGTACTCCTTGCCAAATTCGGAGCAAGGTATACAATAGAGTCAGGTACATAGCATATCATACTTTATAGAACCTATGGTGAGGCATGAGGAATGACTTTCATTCTCTTTTCTATTTTCTGCGTGGTCGGGGATTTGAGTCTTACTCAATTTCACACCTTTGCAACCTGACAGGCAAGGACTTTTCTTTGAGCATTCCATTTGAACTACTTCAAAATCTTGACAAGGTATGTACTTATTGAAAAAACTTATCAAGCATCTTGATCTATCTCAATAGATCTTGATGCCCAATATATAAAGTAGCTTTCTTGAGGTCTTTCTTTTAAAGAACTCCTTTCAAATACTCCTTTATGCTTTCTAGAAAAATTCTACATCATTTCGATCAACAAATGTTACTCACATGTATTTATGAGAAAGCGGTAGTGCTCCCACTCACTTTATTGTAAATACAGGCCTTTCCCAAAGTCTGCATAAAACCATATGCTTTGATCAACTCATCAAAGCGTATATTCCAACTCGAGATGCTTGCACCGGTCCATTGATGGATTCTTTGGAGCTTGCACACTTTGTTAGCATCTTTAGGATTGACAAAACCTTCTGGTTGCATCATATACAACTCTTCTTTAATAAATCCATTAAGGAATGCAGTTTTGACATCCATTTGCAGATTTCATAAAATGTGGCAATTGCTAACATGATTCGAGACGAGACTTAAGCATCGCTTCTGTTGAGAAAACCTCATTGTAGTCAACACCTTGAACTTGTCGAAAACCTTTTTGCGACAAGTCGAGCTTTATAGATAATAACACTACCATCATTATCTGTCTTCCTCTTGAAGATCCATTTATACAATATGGCTTGCCGATCATGAACAACTCCACCAAAGTCCACACTTTGTTCTCATACATGGATCCATCTCAGATTTCATGGCCTCAAGCCATTTCGTGGAATCTGGGCTCATCATCGCTTCCTCATAGTTCGTGAGGTTCATCATGGTCTAGTAACATGACTTCCGAACAGGATTACCGTACCACTCTGAGTGCGGATTGTACTGGAAGATCTACGAGGTTTTGTAGTAACTTGATCTGAAGTTTCATGATCATCATCATTAGCTTCCTCACTAATGGGTGTAGGAATCACATGAACTGATTTACATGATGAACTACTTTCCAATTGGGAGAAGGTACAATGCCTCATCAAGTTCTACTTTCCTCCTCTCACTTCTTTCGAGAGAAACTCCTTCTCTAGAAAGGATCCATTCTTAGCAACAAAGATTTTGCCTTGGGATCTGTGATAGAAGGTGTACCCATGATTTCCTTTGGGTATTCTATGAAGAGCATACTTCTCCGATTTGGGTTCGAGCTTATCGGGTTGAAAACCTTTTCATATAAACGCATCGCAACCCCAAACTTTAAACGACAACTTAGGTTTACTGCTAAACCATAGTTCATACGGATGTAACGTCTCAGCAGTTTAGATGGTGCCCTATTTAAACATGAATGCAGCTTGTCTCTAATGCATAACCCCAAAATGATATTGGTAAATCGGTAAGAACATCATTGATAGCACAATATCAATAAAGTGCGATTCTGACGTTCGAGACACACCATAACGCTATAGTGTTCTAGGTGGTGTGAGCTGTGAAACTATTCACATTGTTTTTATATGAAGGCCAAACTCGTAACTCAAATATTCTTCTCCACGATCGGATCATAGAAACTTTATTTTTTCTTGTTACGATGATTTTCCACTTCACTCTGAAATTCTTTGAACTTTTCAAATGTTTAGGACTTATGTTTCATCAGCAGATATACCCATATCGCTCAAATCATCTGTGAAGGTCGAGAAAATAACGATACTTGCATGCGAGCCTTAACACTTATCGGATCGCATACATCGGTATGTATTATTTCCAATAAGTCGATAGCTTCGTTCCATTGTTCGAGAGCGAGTTTTGAGTCATCTTGCCCAAAAGGCACGGTTCGCAAGCATCAAATGATTCATAACCAAGTGATTCCGAAGATCCATCTTTTGGAGTTTCTTCATGTGCTTTACACCGATATGACCCAAATGGCGATTACCACAAATAAGTTGCACTATCATTATTAACTTTGCATCTTTTGGCATCAATATTATGAATATGTGTATCACTACGATCGAGATCAACAAACTATTTTCATTGGGTGTATGACCATTTGAAGGTTTTATTCATGTAAGCAGAATAACATTTATTCTCGACTTTAAATGAATAACCGTATTGCAATAAACATGATCAAATCATATTCATGCTCATGAAGCATCAAATAAAATTTATTTAGGTTTAACACTAATCCGAAAGTATAGGGGTGTGCGATGATGATCATATCAATCTTGGAACTACTTTCAACACTCATCATCACTTCCCTTCAACTAGTCTCTGTTTATACGTAACTCCTGTTTGAGTTACTAATCTTAACAACCGAACAAGTATCAAATACTCGGGGCTACTATAAACACTAGTAAGGCACACATAAATAACTTTTGTATATCAAATATACTCATGTACACTTTGCCATCCTTCTTATCCACCAAATATTAGGGGCACTTCTACTTCGGTGACCATTTCCTTTGCAGTGTAAGCACTTCGGTTTAGGCTTTGGTCAGCTTTGGTCTTCTTCACGGGGTGACAACTTGTTGCCATTCTACTTGAAGTTTCCTTTCTTTTCCTTTGCCCTTTTCTTGAAACTAGTGGTCTTGTCAATCATCAACACTTGATGCTCTTTCTTGATTTCTACCTTCATCGATTTCAACATCACGAAGAGCTCGAGGAATCGTTCGTCATCCCTTGCATACTATAGTTCATCCGAAGCTCTAGTAACTTAGTGATGGTGACTAGAAGATTACATCAATCACTATCTTATGGAAGATTAACTCCCACTTGATTCAAGCGATTGAAGTACCCGGACAATTTGAGCACATGCTCACTAGTTGAGCGATTCTCCTCCATCTTTTAGCTATAGAACTTGTTGGAGACTTCCTTATCTCTCAACTCGGGTATTTGCTTGAAATATTAACTTCAATTCTGGAACATCTCAACATCACGAAGAGCTCGGGAAGTCGATTCTAAGCCGTTAAGCATGGTGCACTAAACTAACAAGTAGTCATCATATTGAGCTAATAGCGTTCATAGCGTGCGCATACGCTCCTGCAATAGGTGCATCACCTAGCGGTCCATCAAGGACATAATTCTTACGTAAACAGCAATGAGGATAAACCTCGGATCACGAATCAATCCGCTTCATTGCTACTAACATTTTTGTAGCGCCCCGATTCAATGGTACACTAATCATGCGCAAATGTATGCGATCAAGATCGAGGACTCACAGGAAGATATCACAACACAACTCTAAAACATAAATAAGTCATACAAGCATCATAATACAAGCCGGGGGCCTCGAGGGCTCGAATACAAGTGCTCGATCATAGGCGAGTCAGCGGAAGCAACAATATCTGAAGTCTGAGACATAAGTTAAACAAGTTTGCCTTAAGAATGCTAGCGAAACTAGGATATAGATCGAAAAAGGCGGGCCTCCTACAGGATCCTCCTAACTACTCCTGGTCGTCATCAGCGGGCTGCACGTAGTAGTAGGCATCTCCAGTGTAGTAGTCATCGTCGACGGTGGCGTCTGGCTCCTGGGCTCCAACATCTGGTTGCGACAACCAGAAAGAAGGGAAAGGGGGAAAAAGGGGGGAGAAAGCAACCATGAGTACTCATCCAAAGTACTGCAAGCAAGGAACTACACTACATATGCATAGGTATATGTGTAAAGGGCCATATCGGTGGTGAGCTGCGAATGCCGAGAATAAGAGGGGATAACTAATCACATCGAAGACTACACTTACAGCAGCCTCCATCTTGCGTACGTGAAGAGAGTAGGTGAAGTCCTCCAAGTAGCATCGCATAGCATAATCCTACCCGCGATCCTCTCCTTGTAGCCCTGTTAGAAGGCGACCACGGGTTATGTCAGCACTTGGAAGGTGTGTTTTATTAAGTATCCGTTTCTAGTTGTCATAAGGTCAAGGTACAACTCCAAGTCGTCATATTACGAAGATCACGGCTATTCGAATAGATTAACTTCCTGCTGGGGTGCACCACATAACCCAACACGCTTGATCCCATTTGGCGGACACACTTTCTGGGTCATGCCGTGGCGGAAGATCAACACGTGCAGCCCACCTAGGCCCAGAGAGGTCAACCGCCGGTCTAAACCTAAGCGCACGAAGTGCAGGGCCCATCGCCCTTAGCTTTTGCACGTTCTTGACAGCGGCGGAGCAGACCTAGCAACCTCCATTACAAAGGAAGTCACGTTCGCGGTCCAATCTGGCGTCGCCGCTCGATCGGCTGGCGTCACGAAGGCTTCGGCTGATACCACGGCGCGGTGCCCATATCTTTCCCCGTGGTTGGTTGGTGCGTATAGGCGATGGCGGACTCGGATCAAATACCAAGATCTCGTTAAGCGTGTTAAGTATTCATGAGCGCCCGGCAGGGCCAGGCCACCTCTCGCCCGGGTAGTCTCAACGCCGCAGTCGGCTCATACAAAGATCCATCGGAGGGCCGTCGGAATGAAGGTCCTTTCACCCTAATCAAGTGAATCACTCATGGGTACTCCTCAAGCCGACCCGACTTTAATCACCACATGTATCATGTATAAAGTATATAGTATATACCGTGATCACCTCCCGGTGATCACGGCCCGATAATATAACTGTGAGACGGACAAGAATGTAGGGCCCTTGATGGAAAACTAGCATCCTATACTAGGCATGTAGGATTGCGGTAAAGGTAACAACTTGATGTAGCAAGGACATGCTATGCATCGGGATAGGAATAACGAGCGGTAACATGCTACACTACTCTAATACAAGCGGTTATAGAGAAGAATGGGCGATATCTGCTGATCAAGGGGGCTTGCTGGTTGCTCACGGCAAGAGAGAGAGTCGTCAACTCCGTGGTCGGTGGGCAGCGGCGTCGGTCTCGGTGTCTAGCGGAAGAAGGGGAAGAAACAATGAATATTTAAGCAAGCGGATGCATGACAAAGCAAAGCGTGATGCTAAGCGTGCCCTAACGCGGTATGTGATGATCTGGGTGAAGGAGAAACATCCGGAAAGTATTCCGTTGTTTCGTGTTTCGGACGAGATGAGCGGAGGAAAGTTGCGAGTTAAGCTAGGTTAGGGGTGTGGCGGACGAGCAGGTTGCGTATCAGGAATCGTCTCGTCGTTCTGAACAACTTTCATGTAGAAAGTATTTTCATCTGAGCTACGGTTTATTTTATATTAATTTTAAAAGGATTTTTTTGAATTAACAGAATTAATTTAATTAGAAAAAGGTAATTATGACGTCAGCATGAGGTTAGCATGACGTCGGCAGTCAACGTTGACCGTTGACCTCGTCAACCTGACAAGTGGGTCCCATTCGTCATTGCCTATTAACTAATTAACCAGATTAATTAGTTTAGTTAACAGATTAGTTAAGTTAATTAACAGAACTTAATTAGTTTAATTAGTTAATTAGGTTAACTAAACATAATTAATTAAGTTAATTATTTTAGTAAATTAATTAATTAATTAATATATTTTATCACTTTTATTAATTCCTTTTTAAAAAATCATTACGGGAGGGTGTGGGCCCCGTGTGCCGGTGGCCTAGAGGGCCTAACGGGCTCACAGGTTTGAGCGCGAGGGGCAGCCACAGCGCCCGGTGAGACAACAACACGACCCGGCCTCGGCGAGACCGGCATCGTGGCGGGGCAGTCGGCCGGCAGTGGTGAGTAGGCTAGGCAAGCGGGCGTCGGAATGGCGGGGCGAGCCCCATGGCGGCAAGCAGCCGGGAGGTGGGCGTGGTCGAGGGCAGCGATCGCGCGCGAGCGAGCGTGGAGGCGAGGCGTCTGCCGGGCGCCGTGGGATCTCAGCGGGCGTGGCGGGGAGGGTGGTGCGTGGCGCGTTCGTGCGCCGCGGCGAAGCGTGATCGGACTCGATGTCCTCTGAGGCGGGGAGGAGGAGAGGAGCATGGGGAGAAAGGCGGGGCGGCGGCTCACGAGGGCGGTCGGCGAGGCGGCAGGCGGATGGCGCGGAGGTCTGCTGCGGGGGGGCGCGTCCACGGCGGCGTGGTCGGACACCAGGGCGGCAAAGGCGGCGTGGGCGGGGCAAGCAGGGAAGCATGGTGGGGGTCCTCACCGGAGATCGTGGGGTCTAGGCAAAGGCAAAGGGAGGTCGGCAGGGGATGTGGCGGGCGGGAGGCAGTCGGCGGGGAGGCGTTCGGTGAGGTCAGCGGCGTGGTCCAGGCGCGGCGTCCAATGGCGTGGGGCGATGTGGTGCGTCACGAGCCCGATCCGATCTGGATCGGGGAGGGCGTCGTGGGGAGGGTGGGGAGTGGTTAGGTTGGGTTTCCCCTGGTGGGGTTATGGAGGGAGGGTTGGGCGGTCGGTGGTTTGTGGCGAATGGGCGCCTGCTGGGCGAGCCAGTGGGGCCTTTCTCTCCTTTTTCCTTTTTTTGTTTGTTCCTGTTTTTTCCTTTTTTGTATTTTCTTTCTTTTATTTATTTTCTTTTCTGTTTTAAATCATTTTAAATTACTTAGGCATTTTATAAAATGAGTTTACTACACCATATTTACCTATGTAATATTTAGTACAAACCGAACATTTTATTTTAATGCTTGAAAACTTCTATTATTTACAAACTTTGAATTTGAATTTTGGACGGTTTTGATCTAACGATAGATTAGCGGCGATGCTTAGTGGTGACGTGGCACCATTAAGCGTGGGATCTATGCGCCCGGATTCGATCGCCGGTGTCGCATGATTATTCGTCGGTGTTGCCATGTCATTAAGCTTGCGTGTTGCATTTATCATGTCATCATGTGCATTTCATTTAGCATGCGTCTTCGTCTCATGCATCAGAGCATTTTCCCGTTGTCCGTTTTGCAATCCGGCGCTCCTATGTCCTCCGGCGTCCCCTTCTTGCCTCTCTTCGTGAGCGGGTGTTAAACGTTCTCGGAATGGACCGAGTCTTGCCAAGTGGCCTTGGTGTACCACGGTGAACCGCTGTCAAGTTCGTGCCATTTGGAGGTCGTTTGTACTCAACAGTTAGCACAAGTAACGTAGAAGCCCTCTTTGTGTTGCAGCCCAACACCTTTCAAAGTGGCCCAAAATCAGCCAACTCCCTCCATGCTCTCGGTCGTTCGATCACGATCGTGTGGCGAAATCCGTGCCTCATTTGGACTCTCTAGCTCCCTCTACCTATAAATATGCCCTCCAGAAATTCGCGGTCAAATTCCCCGAAACCCTAGCTTTCGTCCTCCTCACTTGCCGGACATGTCGTTTTCCTCCCGGACAGACTGCGCGCCCGCTTTCATCAGACCTATAGAGCCCGCCACGTGTCGGCGCGCCTCCCTCCGCCCATGAGCCCTTGAGCCCACTTGTGAGCCCCTTGAAGCCAGTCGCGTCGCATGGCCCAGGCAGCCGCGCTGCTCGCCCTCGCCCTGCCGGCGAGCCTCCCGCCCCCAGCCAGTGCCAGCCTCGCCCTTCTCCGCATGCGCCGCCCGCGCCGCGCTGGCCGCCCTCGACCAGCGCCATCGCCGCCCTCCCCTTCTCCGCCCGGCCGCCCGGCCTCCCAGGCTGCCCGCCCGTTGCTCCCCGTGAGTCCGCCCGCGCCGCCTCCCGCGGGAGCTCCGCCCACCCAGCGCCCGGCCTCCCGGCCGCCTCATAAAGTCCTCGCCCGGATCCGCGAGATCCGGCCGGACCCGCCTGGATCCGTCTCCCGGCCATCTCCGGCGACTTCCCGACCTCGGCGTCCTCCTCCCACGCCGTCTCCGGCAAACCTCGTAATCCGCGCCACCGTTGACTTTTTCCCTGAGGTCCAAATCTGCTAAGTCCCGGAGTATTTTTTTATTATCATGCCATGTTCATCGCATCATATCTCTGCCTCCGTAGCTCCGTTTTGTGCGTGTAATATGTCAAATTGTTCGTCTCAACGAGTACTTCATTTCATTCCATTGCACCATGTTCATTTGAGTCTGTCTTGATGCCTGAATCTTCGTTGCAAGAGTGCTATATGATGTTAACCTGCTGAAACTGTTATAACTTGGTGATTTGTCATTTTTGTCATGTTTGATGTGTGCATCCTATGAGGTTGATGTCTACATGTGTGTTGATCTATGCCATGCCATCTTTACAGGGTGCCATCCATGTATTTTTGTGAGTTGTTTAGTGAGTGCATCAAGCTTGTTAAGTAGGGTACTTCTTTGTTGCTATTTTGCATATACGATTACATTATATTATGATGCTATGTTAACTTGCTTCTACAAGTCATTCTATGCATATTATGGAATGTTCACTAAGGATGTTTTGTTATACATCTCTTGATCTATCCATTCATGCCCTAGTTTGCATTTATAGCTTGCTGCAACCTGTTGTTATCTTGCTCTCAAATTGCTAAATAATGTTCTTGTCATTTTGTTATCATTAAGTTCAATGTTGCCATGATTGTTGCTAGTGTTCCATTTAATCTATGAACTTGCTCTTGCCATGCTTAGCTTCATAAACATGTCTTCTTACTGTTGGTTGCCTTGCCATGCCATGTATTGCTCTGTGGTGAGTGGTTCAAGCTCACCAACATGCCTACTTATTGTTGTTCTGCCATGTATGAATCATAATATAACTTGCCATGTTTACATGGGTGCCATCATATCTTCTGGTCCTTTTTGGCTCATGGTCAGTAAAGGACTTTTGTTCTATGCAATTAGTAGATTCATGCCATGCCTTTGTTTGCATTGATAAGTTCCTGTAATATGTTGTTTGATAGCTCTAAACATTGCAACTTTGATGTTATTTCTGATAAGTCTGAAAGCTGTTATTATTTGCAATCTTGCCATGTGTTTTGAGCATGTTCTAGTGATTTGGAGATAGCTCAATGTTCATGTTTTGTCATGCTTTACTGTACATCGTCCATGCCTTTTGTTATCATGTTGAGGTGCTCTAGCATAGTGTTTTGATGCTTGCAATATGCCTAGTTGCTGTTTTGGACAGATTGTTGTCATGACTTGTATAGTGTGTATGTGTTGAACCGTTTCTCCGTTTTGAGTGTGCTCTATATGAAACTTGCTTGTTTTTGTATGTAGTGTCATATTATCATGTTGCATCCTTGTTTTGAGGTGTTTGCTTGATGTTTGTATGCATTTTGCATCAATGCCATGCTTAACTTGTTTTGCTCATATCTTCTAGGCCGTAGCTCCGAATTAAATGAACTTTATATGTAACTTGACTAGAATTTCGTGTAGATCATCGTGGTGCATATTAACTTGCTGTTTAACAACTTGAACATAAGGTTTATTCAGATCTGGACCAATTTCAGAAATTTGCATATGAGGACTTACGGAATTGTTATATGTTGTTTCGGCCTCATTTAAACTTGCTTTGATGTGTTGCTCTTGTTTGCATCATCTCTTGCCATGAGTAGCTTCATGTAGTCTTGTCATGCATCATGCTTGTTTGTGCATCATGCCTTGTTCATGTGTGGTGTGTTTACTATGTTGTGTGCTTCTTCTCGATAGTTCTCGTTTCGTTGCGATCGTGAGGATTCGTTCGTCTACGCTTGGTTCGTCTTCGTGGCTTCATCTTCTTCATGGACTCGTTCTTCTTCCTAGCGGGATTTGAGGCAAGATGACCGTCACCTTGGATCTCATTACTATCATTGCTATGCTAGTTGCTTCGTTCTTTCGCTATGCTGCGTTACCTATCACTTGCTGCTCAAGCCTCCCAATTGCCATGAACCTCTAACCATTGTCACCCTTCCTAGCAACCGTTGTTTGGCTATGTTACCGCTTTGCTCAGCCCTCTTATAGCGTTGCTAGTTGCAGGTGAAGATGAAGATTGCTCCATGGTGGACAGGATTTTGTTGGGATATCACAATATCTTTATTTTATTAATGCATCTATATACTTGGTAAAGGGTGGAAGGATCGGCCTTATGCACGGTGTTTTGTTCCTCTTGCCGCCCTAGTTTCCGTCATATC
Organism: Aegilops longissima; assembly: GCA_021605205.1. NCBI lineage: Eukaryota > Viridiplantae > Streptophyta > Magnoliopsida > Poales > Poaceae > Aegilops > Aegilops longissima. The sequence goes on from JAHIAM010005371.1 coordinate 11,124, forward strand.
GGTATTATGTTCCCGGTTTTGCGTCCCTAAGCGGTCGGGTGATTTATGGGACCCCTTGACAGTTCGCTTTGAATAAGACTCCTCGGCCAAGGCCCAACCTTGGTTTTCCATTTGCCTCACCACCACCTACTTTCCCTTGGGAGTAATTAACCCAAGGGTCATCTTTATTAGCCCCGGGCCAATGCTTGTCTAAGTGTTGGTCCAAACTAGAAACACCGTCTTGGGACCATCCCTTAGCAACAGGTTCGTGGTTTACTGTCGCCGCTTATCCGGTGTTGCCACGAGCGAGATATGTGCAGCTCCTATCGGGATTGTCGGCGCATCGAGTGACTCTGCTGATCTTGTTTTATTCTTGTCGAAATGTCTTGTGGCAGGATTCGAGACTGATCGGGTCTTCCGGGAGAAGAATATCCTTAGTTGATCGTGAGAGCTTATAATGGGCTAAGTTGGGACACCCTACGGGGTATAAACTTTGAAAAGGCGTGCCCGTGGTTATGTGGCAGATGGGAATTTGTTAATATCCGGTTGTAGTAAACTTGAAGTAAACTCTTCTAAAATACACCAACCGTGTGTGCGTAGCTGTAGTGTCTCTTTTGGGGTTGATCGAGAGGAGAACACGGTTTCTGGGTTATGTCGGCGTAAGTAGGAGTTCAGGATCACTTCTTGATCATTACTAGTTGACGACCGTTCCTTTGTTTCTCTTCTCGCTCTCATTTGCGTATGTTAGCCACCATATATGCTTAGCGCTGCTGCAACCTCACCACTTTACCCTTCCTTTCCCATTAAGCTTTGCTAGTCTTGATACCCATGGTAATGGGATTCTTTGAGTCCTCGTGGCTCTGATTACTACCACCGATTGCGGTACAGGTTTGCGATGATCATGGCGTGAGGCGATGTTTGCTTGTATTGGAGTTCTTCTTACCTTCTTCTTGATCGGGGATAGGTTCGGTCGGCAGACTGGGCTAGCGAGGTGGATATTGTTTGAGTTTACTGTTTATGGTTCATCCGTAGTCGGATGTTGTTCTTATATGTTGTATTGTTGTATTCATGTGACTTTGTATGTTTTGGATGTATCCCCATCTATTATGTAATGTTGATGTAATGATATCCACCTTGCAAAAGCGTTTCAATATCTTGGGTCTATCCTTGGTGGGACCGTCGAGTTCCTTTTGGATAGAATTAGCATATTAGGCGTGACAAGTTAGTATCGAGCCTCGACCGACCCTAGAGCCCCTTGATTGATCGTGTAGTTTGGCCGTTGTTGAGTCTAGAAGAAAACTGATTTGGTCTAGTTATATCGGAGTAGGATTCTTTTACTCCTCTGCTTTAAATCGCTCTCGTGAGGAATCTTGGCGTGGGTGTTTTGAATTACTCCTCTTCCCTTCAAATTTCTTCTTTAGGATCGCTGAGTTGGTTTTCGATCGTTGTTCCTCAGCTCTTTGCATCCGGTGCATTTCTCGTCATGGCGATTGACCCTCTCTGTTTTGCAAGTTCAATCCTCGGTTGTCTTCTTTTCCCACCGCCCACCCCTTCTTCTCGGAACGAGTCCGTAATTGAGTATCCATCCTACTCGTCACGAAGTCTTTGCTTTCTTTCCTCAATGATTTCAACGGTGTTTCCTCTTGAACTCATTAAATCGGTTTCCCCTTCAAGTTGCCTTTGTTTTCCGCCCTCCACCCTATTATTCCCGGAGTTCGAGTTTCTTTCGAGCATCAATTTCATTCGTCGTAGCCTCTTGATCTTTAAGTCAATTGTTTCAACGGTGAATTCTCTTTTGTTTGACATTCTTCATCTCTTTTCCGGTGGATTCAATTCAAGTTTTTCGGGTTGATCATATTCTTTTGCTTTGCGGTGTTCTCTTTTCTCGTTCGCCTCTACTTGATTTATCATTAGGAGTTCGAAGACATATCAAGAGATTAAGTCGTGTTCCAATTAATTGAGGTTGTCACTTCATTCAAATATTTCAATTGTTCGGTGCATCATCTATCTCTTCAACATCCCTTTCCAGCGGTGTTTTCTCTTGATGGGCCTAACCCACAGGTCTTTTCCAGGATCTTAACTGACTCTTTTAATTCCTCTGGAGTTATTCTCAATTCTTTTCAAGTGTGACGTAAGAATGGATTCCATTAGTCACATGCCTTTTCAAGATCGATTTCAAATTCTTTTCATCGTTGGTGCAACCCTTCCTCTTTTTCATTCTCCCGGAGTATCTCAATAATTTTGGTGGTGTTTCTCATCATCATATGAAGACCGAAGTAGAGTTTCTCTTAAATCTTGCCGTTCTCTCGGAGTTTCGTGGTTCTAGCTTCATGCTATCCTCTTGAATTATTCCGTTTGTCAGAGATTCTTTTCTTACCCATCCGGAGTATTTCAGGTTGCTTTTCTGTTCTGATCATCCGGAGGCCATATTTTCGGAATATCTCTCCATTCTAAGTTTTTCAAATTGGTTCTCAAATTATTCCATATTCGTGCCCCTTCGTTCGTCTCAATATTCTTCCGGTGCTTCGTTCAAGTATTCTTCAATCAGTTCGCAATCTGTAAGTTCGCGTCTCTATAAATCCCCTCAGGCATATTTGATCGTCTAATTCTTCCCGGTGATTCATTCTCTTTCATCAGTCATTTCCGAGTTCTAACGGTGGTTCGTTCAAGATTATTTTCCTTGTTTATCATATTAATCCATTCGTTCCTTTCAACCTACCGGTGGTTCATGAAGACCTTCTCAAGTTTGCGATATGTTACTTCTCAATTTTTTTTTCAAGAAGAATAAGTAGTATGAAAAATCCATTGCTTGTCATCCATTTAATTTGATGAAGGATAAGCATACAATATATCTTATTCTTATTTCATCCAAGTGAGTAATCCCTTCCTTCGGAGTTTGTTCTTGAGGAATAAATTCTAGTTCCAAGTGTCTGTTGGAAATATGCCCTAGAGGCAATAATAAAAGCATTATTATTATATTTCCTTGTTCATGATAATTGTCTTTTATTCATGCTATAAGCTGTATTATCCGGAAATCGTAATACTGCGTGTGAATACATAGACTACAATCGTCCTAGTAAGCCTCTAGTAGACTAGCTCGTTGGTCAGCGAGATAGTCATGGTTTCCTGACTATGGACATCAGATGTCATTGACAATGGGATCACGTCATTAGGAGAATGGCGTGATGGACAAGACAATCCTAAGCATAGCACAAGATCGTGTAGTTCGTTTTGCTAGAGCTTTTCCAATGTCAAGTATCTCTTCCTTAGACCGTGAGATCGTGTAACTCCGGATACCGTAGGAGTGCTTTGGGTGTATCAAGCGTCTGGCGTAGCTGGGTGATTATAAAGGTGCACTATAGGTATCTCCGAAAGTGTCATTGGGTTGACACGGATCGAGGCGAGGATTTGTCACTCCGTATGGCGGAGAGGTATCCTGGGCCCTTTCGGTAGTGCATCATCATATTGAGCTCAAAGTGATCAAGTGTGCGGTCACGGGATCATGCATTCTGGTGCGAGTAAAGTGACTTGCGATGCTTGAGACTAAGCGAGGTATTGGGATACGAGCGATCGAGTCTCGGGCAAGTAACATACCGTCGACAAAGGGAATAGAATCACGGGGTTGCTTGAACCCTTGACATCGTGGTTCATCCGATGACAACATCGAGGAACATGTGGGAGCCAACATGGGTATCGAGATCCGCTGTTGGTTATTGACTGAGTCGTCTCGGTCATGTCGCATGTCTCCGAACCGTAGGGTCTACACATAAGGTTCGGTGGCGCTAGGGTTATTAGGAAGACAAGTATGTGACTACCGAATGTTGTTAGGAGTCCGGATGAGATCCCGAGCGTCACGAGGAGTTCGGAATGGTCGAGTAAAGATTTATATATGGAAAGTGGTTAAGCGGACTCGAGAAAGTTTGAGGGGTATATGCGGTAATGTCAGGGGCCACGGGGAGGTTCAGGAGGTCCAGGGAGGGGCCACCCCTCGGGGGCCCATGGGCTGTGTGGGAGAGGGCCAGCCCCTGGTGGGCTGGCGCCTCCCACCTAGCTCCATCGGCTAGGGCATGGGGAGGAAACCCTAAAGGCGCCCCCTGGCAGGGGCAAGCCACCTCTCCTCCTCCCCTTTGGCCGCCGCCCCATCTAGGGTTCCCCCTAGATGGCGGCCCCCTGCCCTCTCCTCCTATAAATAGAGGGGTGGGGGAGGGCTGCAAACACCATTGAGCGCAGCCCCTCCCTCCCAACACCTCTCTTTCTCCCTGTGAGCTTGGCGAAACCTGCTGGGAGGCTGCTGTACCATTGCACCAAGCCGTCGTGCTGCCATTGGAGTTGTCTTCCTCAACCTCTCCTTCATCCTTGCTGGATCAAGGCGGAGGAGCGCATCGTCCGTCACGTGTGTTGAACAGAGTGCTGTCTTTTCAGCGCTTGGTCATCGGTGATCGGAATCACGTTGGGAGCGACTCCATCATCACCACTCCCTCGAGCAGCTTCCGTACTTGATCTACAAGTGGTATGTAGATGCAAACTCTCTCTCTTGACTCGTTGCTTAGATGAACTCATAGATAGATCTTGGTGAAACCGTAGGAAAATTTTAATTTTCTGCAGCGTTCTCAACAGTGGCATCATGAGCTAGGTCTATCGTAGTTCTCTTTGCGAGTAGAACACAATTTAGTTGTGGGCTTGGATCTTGTCAACTTACTTGCCACTACTAGTCTTATCTTGCTTCCGTGGTATTGTGGGATGAAGCGGCCGGACCAACCTTACGTGCGCTTCACGTGAGACCGGTTCCACCGACTAACATGCACTATTTGCATAAGGTGGCTGGCGGTGTCATCTCTCCACCTTAGTTGGGCGGATTCGATGAAAAGGGTCCTTATGAAGGGTAAATAGAAGTTGACAAGATCACGTTGTGGTTATTAAGTAGGTAAGAAAAGCGTTCTTGCTAGAACAATTGCAGCCACGTAAAGATGCAACAACAATTGAGGGCGTCTAACTTGTTTTGCAGCAATTGACATGTGATGTGATATGGCCAAGTTGTGATGAATGATGAATGACATATTGTGATGTATGAGATCATGTTCTTGTAATAGGAATCACGACTTGCATGTCGATGAGTATGACAACGGCAGAATATAGGAGTTGTCTTTATTTTGTATGACCTGCGTGTCATTGAAGAAAGCCATGTAACTTACTTTACTTTATTGCTAAAACACGTTTAGCCATAGTAGTAGAAGTAGTCGTTGGCGTGACAACTTCATGAAGACACGATGATGGAGATCATGATGATGGAGATCATGGTGTCATGCGGTGACAAGATGATCATGGAGCCCGAAGATGGAGATCAATGGAGTTTTATGATATTGGCCATATCATGTCACTCTTGTATAATTGCATGTGATGTTTATTATGTTAATACATCTTGTTTACTTAGAGCGCGGTAGTAAATAAGATGATCCCTTACAATAATTTCAAGAAGTGTTCTCCCTAAGCGTGCACCGTTGCTAAAGTTAAATCGCTTCTAAGCACCACGTGATGATCGGGTGTGATGGATTCTTACGTTCACATACAGCGGGTGTAAGACAGATTTACACACGCAAAACACTTAGGGTTAACAGCGAGCCTAGCATGTACGGACATGGCCTCGGAACACGGAGACCGAAAGGTCGAACACGAGTCGTATAGAAGATCGATCAACATGAGAATGTTCACCGGCGATGACTAGTCCGTCTCACGTGATGATCGGACCACGGCCTAATCGACTCGGATCGTGTATCACTTAGATGACTAGAGGATGTCTAATCTGAGTGGGAGTTCATTTAAATAATTTGATTATATGAACTTAATTATCATGAACTTAGTCTAAAACTTTTGAATGATATGTCTTGTAGATCAAATGGCCAGCGCTCATGTCAACTTGAACTTAGCGTTCCTAGAAAACCAAGCTGAAAGATGGCGGCAACTATCTCTGGACTGGGTCCGGAACTTGAGATCATCCTCATAGCTGCGAGAAACCATATGTCCTAGAAGGACGCTAGGTGGCGCTCCGTCGAAGAACCAAGACATTATGAATGCTTGGCAGTCTCGTCTTGATGATTACTCCTTGTTCGATGCGGCATGCTTTACAACTTAGGCGGGGCTCCAAAAGCGTTTTGAGCATCACGGAGCATATGAGATGTTAGAAGAGCTGAAACTAGTTTTCAAGCTCACGCCGGGTCGAGAGATATGACATCTCCGACAAGTTCTATAGTTGTAAGATGGAGGAAAATAGTTACGTCGGTGAGCACATTCTCAAGATATGCGGGTTGCACAACCGTATGACCGGTGAATATTAACCTCCACGATGAGGCGGTCATTGTGAGAATCCTCGATCGCTCCCACCAAGCTACAAGAGCTTTGTGATGAACTACAATATGCAGGGGATGGTAAAGACCATTCTGAAGTATTCTCTATCTTTGAAGTCAGCCGAGGTTGAAATCAATAAAGAACATCAAGTGTTGATGGTCAATAAGACCACTAAGTTCAAGAAGGGCAAGGGTAAGAAGAACTTCAAGAAGGGCGACAAGGAGGTTGCAGCGCCCGGTAAGCAAGTTGCGGGAAGAAGTCAAAGAATGGACCCAAGCCTAAAACTGAGTGCTTTTATTGCAAGGGAAGGGTCCTTTGGGCGGAACTGCCCAGAATACTTAGCGGACAAGAAGGCCGGCAACACCAGCAGTATATTTGATATACATGTAATTGATGTGTACCTTACCGATTACTCGTAGTAACTCCTGGGTATTGGATACGGTGCCGTTGCTCATATTTGTAACTCACGGCAGGAGCTGCGGAATAAGCGAAGCTGGCGAAGGGCGAGGTGGCGATCTTGGCGTCGGGAATGGTTCAGTCGATGTGATCGCCGTCGACGCTACCTCTTCATTTACCTCACGGGATTAGTTATAAACCTTAATAATTGTTATTTGGTGCCAAGTTTGAGCATGAATATTGTATCTGGATCTCGTTTAATCTGGGATGGCTACTCATTTAAATCCGAGAATAATGGTTGTTCTATTTATATGAGAGATATGTTTTATGGTCATGCTCCGATGGTCAATGGTTTATTCTTAATGAATCTCGGCGTAGTATTACACATGTTCATAAGCGTGAATACCAAATGATGTAAAGTTGATAACGATAGTCCCACATACTTGTGGCACTTGCCATATGGTCACATTGGTGTCAAGCGCATGAAGAAGCTCCATCTGATGGACTTTTGGAGTCTCTTGATTATGAATCATTTGACACATGCGAACCATGCCTCATGGGCAAGATGACCAAGACTCCGTTCTCGGAACAATGGGCGAGCAACCAACTTGTTGGAAATCATACATACCGATGTATGCGGTCCAATGGCGTTGAGGCTCATGGAGGGTATCGTTATGTTCTCACTCTCACAGATGACTTGAGTAGATATGGGTATGTCTACTTGATGAAACACAAGTCTGAGACCTTTGAAAAGTTCAAGGAATTTCAGAATGAAGTAGAGAATCAACGTGACGAAAGATAAAATTCTTCGATCGGATCGTGGAGGAGAATATTTAAGTCACGAATTTGGTACACACTTAAGAAAATGTGGAATCGTTTCACAACTCACGCCACTGGAACACCTCGGTAATAGCGGTGTGTCGAGCGTCGTGTCGCACTCTATTGGATATGGTGTGATCTATGATGTCTCTTACCGATTTACGCTATCATTTTGGGGATCGCTCTAGAGACAACTACATTCACTTTAAATAGGGCACCTTCTAAATCCGTTGAGGCGACACGTATGAATTATGGTTTGGGAAGAAACCTAGTATCGTTTCTAAAAGTTTGGGGATCGATGCTTATGTCAGAAACTTCAACTGAAAAGCTCGAACCCAAGTCGGAAAAATCGTCTTCATAGGATACCCTAAGGAAACCGTAGGGTATACCTTCTACTTAAGATCCGAGGCAAGATCTTTGTTGCCAAAACGGATCCTTTACGGAAAAGAGTTTCTCTCGAAGAAGTAAGTGGGAGGAAAGTAGAACTTCGATGAAGTACTACCTCTTGAACAGGATAGTAGTGCAGCTCGGAAAATGTTCTGTGATGCCTACACCAGCGAAGAGGAAATTCATGATGATGATCAAGGTACTTGGATCAAGTTGCTCTTGAACTTCCTGGGTCCACTAGGACACGTTCCGCACAGTGAATGCGGCAACCTGTCTGGAAATCATGTTGTTGAACAACGGTGAACCTTGAACTATGAAGAAGCGATGGCGGGCCCGATTCCAACAAATGGCTAGAAGCCATGAAGTCGAGATAGAATCCATGTATGAAAACAAAGTGTGGACTTTGGTGACTTGCCCGATGATCGTGGCGATAGAAAACAAATGGATCTTTAAGAAGAAGGCGGACGCGGATGGTAATGTCACCATCTAAAAAGCTCGACTTGTCGCTAAGGGTTATCGGCAAGTTCAAGGGATTGACTACGATGAGACTTTCTCTCCGTGGCGAAGCTTAAGTCCGTCCGAATCATGTTAGCAATTGCGCATACTATGATTATGAGATATGGCGAGATGGGCGTCAAAACAGCGTTCCTTAGCGGATATCTTAAGGAAGAGTTGTATATGATGAAGCGGAGGGTTTTATCGATCCTAAGAATCTTGACAAAGTATGCAAGCTCCAGCGATCCATTTATGGGCTGGTGCAAGCATCTCGGAGTTGGAACATTAGCTTTGATGAAATGATCAAAGCGTTTGGGTTTATCTTGGACTTATGGAGAAGCCTGCGTTTACAAGAAAGTGAGTGGGAGCTCTGTAGCATTTCTCATATTATATGTAGATGACATACTTTTGATGGGAAATGATATAGAATTCTTGGACAACATTAAGGCCTACTTGAATAAGTGTTTTTCAATGAAGGACCTTGGAGAAGCTGCTTATATATTAGGCATCAAGATCTATAGAGATAGATCGAGGCGCCTCATAGGTCTTTCACAAAGCACATACCTTGATAAGATTTTGAAGAAGTTCAAAATGGATCAGTCAAGAAAGGGTTCTTGCTGTGTTGCAAGGTGTGAAATTGAGCTCAGCTCAATGCCCGACCATGAGCAAAAGATAAAGAAGAGATGAGTGTCATCCCTATGCCTCAGCCATAGGATCTATTATGTATGCCATCTGTGTACGGACCTGATGTAAACCTTGCCGTAAGTTTGGTAGGAAGGTACCAAAGTAATCCGGCAAGGAACAACTGGACAGCGGTCAAGAATATCCTGAAGTACTGAAAGGACAAAGGACATGTTTCTCGTTTATGGAGGTGACGAAGAGCTCGTCGTAAAGGGTTCGTCGGCGCTAGCCCGACACAGATCTGATGACTCTAAGTCACAAACCGGATCGTGTATATGTTGAATGGTGGAAGCGATAGCTGGTGCGGCTGCAAGCGAGCGTCGTGGCGGGATCTACATGTGAAGCGGAGTACATGGCAGCCTCGGAGGAGGCGCATGAAGCAATTTGGGTGAAGGGTTCATCACCGACCTAGGAGTCATACCCAATGCGTCGGGGCCGATCAAACTCTTACTGTGACAACTTTGGAGCTATTGCACTTGCCAAGGCCCAAGTTTCACAAGAAGACCAGGCACATCAAGCGTCGCTTCAACTCCATCCGTGAAAGCGTTCAGGATGGAGACATAGAAATTTGTAAAGTGCATACGGATCTGAATGTCGCAGATCCGTTGACTAAACCTCTTCATGGGCAAAACATGATCAACACGAGAACTCTATGGGTGTTCGATTCATCACAATGTAACTAGATTATTGACTCTAGTGCAAGTGGGGGACTGTTGGAAATATGCCCTAGAGGCAATAATAAAAGCATTATTATTATATTTCCTTGTTCATGATAATTGTCTTTTATTCATGCTATAAGCTGTATTATCGGAAATCGTAATACTGCGTGTGAATACATAGACTACAATCGTCCTAGTAAGCCTCTAGTAGACTAGCTCATTGGTCACGAGATAGTCATGGTTTCTGACTATGGACATCGGATGTCATTGACAAGCGGGATCACGTCATTAGGAGAATGACTTGATGGACAAGACCCAATCCTAAGCATAGCACAAGATCGTGTAGTTCGTTTTGCTAGAGCTTTTCCAATGTCAAGTATCTCTTCCTTAGACCGTGAGATCGTGTAACTCCCGGATACCGTAGGAGTGCTTTGGGTGTATCAAGCGTCACAACATAGCGGGTGATTATAAAGGTGCACTACGGTATCTCCGAAAGTGTACATTGGGTTGACACAGTTGAGGCGAGGATTTGTCACTCTGTATGACGGAGAGGTATCCTTGGGCCCACTTTCGGTAGTGCATCATCATATTGAGCTCAAAGTGATCAAGTGTCTAGTCACGGTATCATGCATTCTGATGCGAGTAAAGTGACTTGCCGATGCTTGAGACTAAGCGAGGTATTGGGATACCGACGATCGAGTCTCGGGCAAGTAACATACCGTCGACAAAGGGAATAGAATCACGGGGTTGCTTGAACCCTTGACATCGTGGTTCATCCGATGACAACATCGAGGAACATGTAGGAGCCAACATGGGTATCCAGATCCGCTGTTGGTTATTGACTGAGTCGTCTCGGTCATGTCGCATGTCTCCGAACGTAAGTCTACACATAAGGTTCGGTGGCGCTAGGGTTATTAGGAAGACAAGTATGTGACTACGAATGTTGTTGAGTCCGGATGAGATCCGGGACGTCACGAGGAGTTCGAAATGGTGGGAGGTAAAGATTTATATATGGAAAGTGGTTAAGCGGACTCGGAAAGTTTGAGGTATACGGTAATGTCTTGGGGCCACCGGGAGGTTCGGAGGTCCACGGGAGGGCCACCCTCGGGGGCCCCATGGGCTGTGTGGGAGGGAGCCAGCCACTGGTGGGCTGGTGGCGCCTCCCACCTAGGCCCATCTTGGCTAGGGCATGGGAGGGAAACCCTAAGGGGCGCCCCCTGGCAGGGGCAAGCCACCTCTCCTCCTCCCCTTTGGCGCCGCCCCATCTAGGGTTCCCCTAGATGGCCCCCTACCCTCTCCTCCTATAAATAGAGGGGTGGGGGAGGGCTGCAAACACCATTGAGGCGCAGCCCCTCCCTCCCAACACCTCTCTTTCTCCTGTGAGCTTGGCGAAGCCTGCTTGGAGAAGCTGCTGTACCAAGCTGCTGCCACGCCGTCATGCTGCCATTGGAGTTGTCTTCCTCAACCTCTCCTTCATCCTTGCTGGATCAAGGCGGAGGAGGCGCCATCGTCCCGTCGTGTGTTGAACACGGAGGTGCTGTCCTTTCAGCGCTTGGTCACTCGTTGTAGATGAACTCATAGATAGATCTTGGTGAAACCGTAGGAAAATTTTAATTTTGCAGCGTTCTCAACAGTGTCTTCATCTTTTCTTTTACGGAGTTCAAATTTACTTGGCCATCTCGTCGGATCCTCCATCTAATTCATCATGAGCTCATCTTATTCTTTCTTCCTTCATTTTATCTAAAGTCGTCCTCTTGTTACGGAGTTCTTCATGGTGGTTCTTCATGTTTTAATTCATTCTTCAAGAGTTCATCAAGATTATAGTTGGTGGAGCTCAAGTATCCTTCTTCTTGCTTCTCAAAGTGCAAATAATTCTCCGTATTCTTTGAAGTGGAGTTTTGCATTTCTTAGTTCTTCTCAGCCTTTCAATCATTTCCGTTTGCGGCCGGTTATCACCTCATTAATTTTGAGATGTTTTCCATAAGTCCACAACAAGCTTATTCTTTAGTGGTTGATTTTCTCAACAACTCCGCTCAATCCTTCTTCTAAGGTTGCTTTCAATTCCATTAATGGCACAAGTTGTCATTTCTTCTTCGTTCTTTTCATTCAACTCTTTCAATTCTTTCCGGAGGTTTTGTGTCATGTCTTCATCAAGTATCATTCCATCCTCTCAAGTTTTGTTCTATTCCTTCCATTTTTAGTAGGAGTGCTTCCTAAATCCTTCGGTCTTATTCGTTTCTTATCTCGTTCTAACCGGAGTGGTTTCATAGTCTATCTGATTCCGTGAGCTTTCAATTATCGTCATTCTCGTCGTTCCTCCCTTCTTCTCGAGTTCTCCCGATTCTTTGCTTCTTCTCTTGAGTTCTTGTTTCACCTCATCCCTTTTCCCTCCGTCTCGGTCCTAAGATCTGGGGCGAGATCTCTTATTAGTGGAGGAGTGTTATGCGCTTGATTCGATCGCCGAGTGTCGCGAGTTATTAAATCGGTGTTGCCAAGTCATTTTCTTGCGTGTTGCATTTTATCATGTCATCATGTGCATTTCATTTCGCATGCGTCTTCGTCTCATGCATCCGAGCATTTTCCCCATTATCCGTTTTGCAATCCGGCGCTCCTATGTCCTCCGGCGCCCCCTTCTTGCCTCTCTTCGTGAGCGGGTGTTAAACGTTCTCGGAATGGACCGAGTCTTGCCAAGTGGCCTTGGTGTACCACCAGTGAACCGCTGTCAAGTTCGTGCCATTTGGAGGTCGTTTAGTACTCAACAGTTAGCGGGTAAGTAGAAGCCCTCTTTGTGTTGCAGCCCAACACCCCTTTCAAAGTGGCCCAAAACCCAGCCAACTCCCCTCCATGCTCTCGGTCGTTCGATCACGATCGTGTGGGCGAAAACCGTGCCTCATTTGGACTCTCCTAGCTCCCTCTACCTATAAATATGCCCCTCCCCCAAAATTCGCGGTCAAATTCCCCCGAAACCCTAACTTTCGTCCTCCTCCGCCGCCGGACATGTCCGTTTTTCCTCCCGGACGAAACTGCGCCGCCGCTCGCAGCCTATGGGAGCCCGCCACGTGTCCCGGCGTGCCTCCCTCCGCCATGAGCCCGCTTGAAACCCCCCACGGGCCCTTGGCCAGTCGCGTCGCCAGCCCGGCGCCGCGCGCATTGCTGCGCCCTCGCGCCGGCGAACCCTCCGCCCGCCGCCCGGCTGCAGCCTCGCCGTCCCTTCTCCGCCCGCCGCCCGCGCCTGCGCCCGGCCGCCTCGGCCAGCGCCGCCGCCCCTCCCATTCTCCGCCCGCCGCCCGGCCTCCCGAGGCTGCCCGCCGCGCTCCCCGGTAGTCGCCGCCGCCGCCTCCCGCGAACTCCGCCACCCGCGCCCGGCCTCGGCCTCCTCCAGTCGCGCCGGATCCGGCGAGATCCGGCCGGACCCGCCTCGGATCCGTCTCCCCGGCCATCTCCGGCGACTTGCCCGACCTCCGGCGTCCTCCTCCACGCACGTCTCCGGCGAACCTCGTAATCCGCGCCACCGTTGACTTTTTCCCTGAGGTCCAAATCTGCTAAGTCCCGGAGTATTTTGTTATTATCACACCATGTTCATCGCATCATATCTCTATATCCGTAGCTCCGTTTTGTGCGTGTAATATGTCAAATTGTTCGCCTCAACGAGTTCTTCATTTCATTCCATTGCACCTTGTTCATTTGAGTCTATCTTGATGCCTGAATCTTCGTTGCAAGAGTGCTATATGATGTTAACCTGCTGAAACTGTTATAACTTGATGATTTGTCATTTTTGCCATGTTTGATGTGTGCATCCTATGAGGTTGATGTCTACATGTGTGTTGATCTATGCATCTTGTTTGATAGCTCTAAACATTGCAACTTTGATGTTATTTCTGATAAGTCTGAAGCTGTTATTATTTGCAATCTTGCCATGTGTTTTGAGCATGTTCTAGTGATTTCTGGAGATAGCTCAATGTTCATGTTTTGTCATGATTTACCTGTAGATCACGTCCATGCCTTTTGTTATCATGTTGAGGTGATGTAGCATAGTGTTTTGATGCTTGCAATATGCCTAGTTGCTGTTTTGGACAGATTGTTGTCATGACTTGTATAGTGTGTATGTGTTGAACCGTTGCTCCGTTTTGAGTGTGCTCTATATGAAACTTGCTTGTTTTTGCATGTAGTGTCATATTATCATGTTGCATCCTTGTTTTGAGGTGTTTTCTTGATGTTTGTATGCATTTTGCATCAATGCCATGCTTAAGTTGTTTTGCTCATATCTTCTAGGCCGTAGCTCCGAATTAAATGAACTTTATATGTAACTTGACTAGAATTTCGTGTAGATCATCGTGGTGCATCTTAACTTGCTGTTTAACAACTTGAACATAAGGTTTATTCAGATCTGGACCAATTTCGAAATTTGCATATGAGGACTTACCGGAATTGTTATATGTTGTTTCCGGCCTCATTTAAACTTGCTTTGATATGCTGCTCTTGTTTGCATCATCTCTTGCCATGAGTAGCTTCATGTAGTCTTGTCATGCATCATGCTTGTTTGTGCATCATGCCTTGTTCAAGTGTGGTGTGTTTACTATGTTGTGTGCTTCTTCTCGATAGTTCCGTTTCGTTGCGATCGTGAGGATTAGTTAAATCTCACGCTTGGTTCGTCTTCATTGGCTTCATCTTCTTCATGGACTCGTTCTTCTTCCTAGCGGGATTTGAGGCAAGATGACCATCACCTTGGATCTCATTACTATCATTGCTATGCTAGTTGCTTCGTTCTTTCGCTATGTTGCGTTACCTATCACTTGCTGCTCAAGCCTCCCAATTGCCATGAACCTCTAACCATTGTCACCCTACCTAGCAACGTTGTTTGGCTATGTTACCGCTTTGCTCAGCCCTCTTATAGCGTTGCTAGTTGCGGTGAAGATGAAGATTGCTCCATGGTGGACAGGATTTTGTTGTGATATCACGGTATCTCTTATTTTATTAATGCATCTATATACTTGGTAAAGGGTGGAAGGCGGCCTTATGCCTGGTGTTTTGTTCCTCTTGCCGCCCTAGTTTCCGTCATATCGGTATTTTGTTCCCGGATTTTGCGTCCCTAGCGGTCGGGTGATTTATAGGACCCCTTGACGATTCGCTTTGAATAAGACTCCTCCGGCAAGGCCCAACCTTGGTTTTCCATTTGCCTCACCACCACCTACTTTCCCTTGGGAGTAATTAACCCAAGGGTCATCTTTATTAGCCCCGGGCCAATACTTGTCTAAGTGTTGGTCCAAACTAAACACCGTCTTGGGACCATCCCTTAGCAACTTAGGTTCGTCGGTACTGTCGCGCTCGCTTATCGGTGTTGCCACGAGCGAGATATGTGCAGCTCCTATCGGGATTTGTCGGCGCATCAGGCGGCTCTGCTGGTCTTGTTTTATTCTTGTCGAAATGTCTTGTGGCGGGATTCCGAGACTGATCGGGTCTTCCGGGAGAAGAATATCCTTCGTTGATCGCGAGAGCTTATCATGGGCTAAGTTGGGACACCCTGCAGGGTATAAACTTTGAAAGCCGTGCCAGCGGTTATGTGGCAGATGGGAATTTGTTAATATCGGTTGTAGTAAACTTGAAGTAAACTCTTCTAAAATACACCAACCGTGTGCGTAACCGTGAGTGTCTCTTTTGGGGTTGATCGAGAGGAGAACACGGTTTACGGGTTATGTCGGCGTAAGTAGGAGTTCAGGATCACTTCTTGATCATTACTAGTTGTGACCGTTCCTTTGTTTCTCTTCTCGCTCTCATTTGCGTATGTTAGCCACCATATATGTAGCAGCTGCTGCAACCTCACCACTTTACCCTTCCTTTCCCATTAAGCTTTGCTAGTCTTGATACCCATGGTAATGGGATTCTGAGTCCTCGTGGCTCACTGATTACTACACCACCGATTGCAGGTACAGGTTTGCGATGATCATGGCGTGAGGCGATGTTTGCTTGTATTGGAGTTCTTCTTCTGCTCCTTCTTGATCGGGGATAGGTTCGGTCGGCACTGGGCTAGCAGAGGTGGATATTGTTTGAGTTTGTTTATGGTACATCCGTAGTCGGATGTTGTTCTTATATGTTGTATTGTTGTATTCATGTGACTTTGTATGTTTTGGATGTATCCCCATCTATTATGTAATGTTGATGTAATGATATCCACCTTGCAAAAGTGTTTCAATATCTTGGTCTATCCTTGGTGGGACCGTCGAGTTCCTTTGGATAGAATTAGCATATTGGGCGTAGCGGGATCACTTGTAGCTTAAATATCCGGGCGTCATAATTCTCCTCCACTACAAGAAATCTCGTCCGAGATTTAAGAGAGAGTAAAGGAAATGTCTGGTTACTAAATTCTTGAATCTTCTCGGTCTTGGTTGCTCTTCTCGAAGAAGTCGATCAATTACATTGTTGTCTTCATTTCTCTGCTTCAGGTCATTATGGTGAAGTCGTGCTTTTCTTCAGGCACTCCAACGTACTTACGAATAGGTAAGTGGCAGCTCAGCTACGACAAAGTGTTTATGAGGGAAACCATCTGGGGGTTAACCTATGAATGAGCATAAGATTATCTCTCGAGTTGATCATATAAATTACATCGAGTAAGAGTACGAAGAGTACCATAAAGGTTCAAGAGGATAGATGGTTGCTCGAAGTACGAACAAGAGTGGGATAGGGGTTGAGTGGCGAGAGTAAGTATTGCGTCGATACCGAATATATCACTTCATGGTAGTAGCCGTGAGTTACATAAGAAGTCAAGCGAGAATAACTTTGGAAACCGGGGTGTCAGGAGAGTCGGGGTTCGATCCTATGGGCTGTGGGTTATGGGCCCACCATGTGGTTAAAAGTAGGAAGTCGTTGATATCTTGCAGTCGTGATAGCAAGACATGTCGGAGGTAGCCTATCGGTTATATCGCATCAATGTCGATACCAAGGCGAGGGCGAAGAGAACCATTTTCATGCTCGTTGAGCAGAAGCGGACCATTAGGCAAAGTTCTGATCCATCGATGGCTACGAAATGTCATCAATTATAGTAATAGGGTCTTCTTGGCGAGTTGTACCACGAGGTGCTTACCTAAGCGAGGAATTACCACTACTCAGTTAAGTAGATTATAAGAAAGTTTAGACAAAACAACGAAAAGGAAAATGTGTTTAAACACATATATCGAGTATATCCTCCCCAAAGTCAAGCGGAGGATGATATCCAAGACAGGATATAAAGTAGAAAACCCTTTAGATAAGAGAGAGAAATTTCATGACATTACCCATACAATGGTGTTTGGGTAATTTCAACAAGAAAACATTTAGCATGGTGCTTCAAATGTTCTTATTGAGAATCGGAGTACCATAGACATGCTTGAGATAAGCTGACATGTTCTTCAAGCAAAGGTCAAACTTTGGATCGAAGGATCCATCAAAAACAACTTATTGAATAAGTCTTGCGGTTTCCTAATGGAAGAATGGATAACCTTCTGAGAAGGAATATATAACAATAGGGCCTCCGACGGTATGCTAAACACGGCAACACCTTACGGGTCACATGAAGACCATTGTTATAACTCTTGGAAATATGTTCCAACCATCATATCTGATCGAGATTCAGATCGATTGGTGTCGAGATAACTTCGGACTCGGGATGCACGAGAAGGAAAGGTGCAACACAATTTGACGAGATGGTGCTGCAGTTCTCGGGAAATGAACTATGAAGCAAGTCCCGAATCATGAGTTCATCATTAAACCAAGGAGATGAGGAGGAGGTGGCTGGTGGACTTGGCGACAACTCATGAGATCCCCAAAATGATGGATTTCCACAATTATGTGAACAAGCGAGATAGCATTTGTCGAGGATCAAATGATATAATGATGTATGCAGAGAGAACATCCACAATTAAACATTGATCAAAAGCGTGTACGGAAGGATGGACTAAGTAGCCCGATCGATGTTAGAATGGTGATCCATTAACCAATAGACTAAGAATCAAGCTATCAACCATTAACTTCAAGCAATAGGGTTGTTAGAAATTTTGAAATTACACATCAAAGTTAAATGGCTCGTATCCCGGTTAGAAACAACACGGGGACCAAGATATGAACGGAGATGACGGGAAGTATTACTATCTCAAGAATTCTTAAGAGGTGGTGAAATTCTCACGACATCCTTGACATAAAAGATGGTAATATTCCAAAGTAGAACATAACACAAGCTGGGGAGAAAGGAACTCAAGGTAATACACAAAACATGAGCAAGTTTGTGTTGGAGGGAGGGCATTAACGTTGCCGATGATAATACAAACCATCGAGGGGCGAGGATGGTATTTCCCATCAAGAATTCGATAGATACTTTGGAAGAGCTCAGAATGTTGATGATCATGACACCTTTGTCGGAAGATTCCATGAGGTTGTCATTGAATAACGACGACATCAAGCAAAAGGAATGGTGAAGCAAAAGACCACTGGAACCATGGATACGACACAACCTCGGAATCAAGTATTGTTGTTCAAGACAATAATATATGACAAGGAAGATCGGCGTAAAGCTTAGCTCATCGTCGAAAACTTTACTCGGGAAGAAGGACCGGGTAATACAGTTAAAAAGTTGCACGATAATGATATGGCCGATCAGGCTAGGAATGGCGTGATCGGGTACAAACTCATACTTAAAGAAGATTATCAAGAGTTGTTGAACCATAGTGCGAGACTCGGTTCGATTATCGGTGTCTTTGAGTGTTTAATAACTTTCGAGCCCGTGAAAATTGGAATCAATGAGAATGTAGCACTTGATGAAGAACTCATAAGAAGTTATGCGATTCCGTGATAATCTTGAGATACCGGGGGTAATACTAGATGATAAATCAAAGTAGGCGTTGGATTTGAGGGTATTACTCTGCGAGAAGGCAAGTGCTTAAACTTGCGAGAAATGGTATTTAAAGGAGAACATGGTGGAAACCACGATCATAAATGATCGAACCACGGATACAAGATGAACTTATAACAAGGGGTAACTATTTTTATGAGCAGCTTCCATGATAAGTTATACATCGTGTCCATGGGCATGAGCATAAGGTTCAAGGTCGACTCCACTTCTTCAATGTATAACCTTCCATTCACTTCTCGCTTTGATAAAAGCATTAGTGTTGAAAGTTTTACGGTGAAATACCGGATGAGTATGACTCGTGAAAACTTCGAGTTCACACATATTAAGGAAGGCATAGGTTCAACCCGTCGAGTATCGTGAAACATATAACACAAGCTTGAAAGCGAGCATGGTTGGTCAATCGGAGGATAGGATTTACCAATGGAGAAAGAACTTCAAAGTGATTGAATATGAAGGACACTATCGGATAAAATCCAACAAAGGATCGCGGTCCTAGCGGGTGATGTGAGCATCGACACACGGCCGAGAGGAAGTAACAATGCAAAGGCATTGGATTATAGAAACAACTGACTAATTCAGATCTCGGATGCAAAGGAATTATGATTTTCAAATCAAGGGATCAGAAGCAATGTTCTGATTAGGGATGGATAAGTTGAATAGCCTTAGGGTACAATCGGCGGTAATTGGATTGGTTGAGAACCAGCTCACGTTTAAAATGGCGTCGAGCGGAAAGATAATTTAAAGGATCAAGCGATGATTGCGTGCATTACGCACTCATGTTGAATCAAAGGATCAAAATAGCGGTGCCTAAGGATACTACGAATATTACCAAACATATGGAAAGCATCCATCATGCGGCGGACAAGTATTGCGAGCAATAAGCTACTAAGGATTTTGGAGGATCGAATAGTATTTGAAGACCATTGTGAAACACATGAACAAGCTGGGGATGAGCAGATACTCGATAAGTCGAAAATTATCCGTAGGGGTATTCAGGTGACAAAGAACAACAAAGCGGTAAGCTCAAAGGATTATCGAAACAGCGGCGAGTATTTGGGGTATCTTGTAATAACAAGACCAGCGGGGATGAATGTAAGAATAACAAGCTGCAAGTAGCTATCCATAAGGGTTGGCGATTGGAAGGGAATTGCAAAGCGCGATTAGCACAAGGTCTCAAGAGAATATCGGAAGGTATCTTGAGAATCCTTGATTGCAGTAATCATCCGGATGAAGAGGCTCTCCGGAGAAAGTATTATCGAGAACCTAGAGTTAGAGTTAGTAAAATCGTTTAACCCGAGTAGAAGAGTTGAGTCGAGTAAAGGTCGAGGAGTAAAGATCCTAGTACCACCCAATGGCGGCGTGGGCCCATGGGCGCACAGCCATGTTAGTAAAAGTTTTGCAATGTCTAGGCTCGACTTGACCAGGAGTGTGGAAGGGGATTCCTACGAGATGATCGGCTACGATACCAACTTGTGCGCCCCGATTCAATCGTACACTAATCATGCCGCGCAAATGTATACGATCAAGATCGAGGACTCACGGGAAGATATCACAACACAACTCTAAAACATAAATAAGTCATACAAGCATCATAATACAAGCCGAGGGCCTCGAGGGGCTCGAATACAAGTGCTTTCGATCATAGGCAGTCAGCGGAAGCAACAATATCTGATCGAGACATAAGTTAAACAAGTTTGCCTAAAGAAGGCTAGCACAAACTAGGATACAGATCGAAGAAGGCGCGGGCCTCCTACAGCAGGATCCTCCTAACTACTCTGACAGTGGTCGTCGGCCGTTGGTGGCATGCGTAGTAATGAAGCACCTCCGATGTAGTAGTAAATAAATCGCCGGTGGCGTCTGGCTCCTCGGCTCGACATCTGGTTGCGACAACGAGAAAAGAAGGAAAGGGAAAGGGGAGAAATGTAACATCCCAAATTTCCTATTTGGAATGTTTTACAATTATAGCTAAGCATCTATGCATTACATTTGAATTTGAGTGGCATTTGAAGTTTGAAGTTTTGGAGTTGTTGGCATTTGAATTCAAATTTTGGCAAGTGGAAATCATTTCAAAACTATGCTGATAAATACTTGAGAAAAAGTATGAGAGGAGTAAACATGACACTCCAAAAATATCGGAGGAAAAACATTGCCAAAAGTTTTGAATTCAAATTTGAGTTTTATTTGAATTTTGAAAAAATGATTTTTATAAAGTTTGGATTTGCCTGGAAAAATGTTCAAATGATAGGGAATATTCCCCTGATCATTTTGATATATATATGTCCTATATAAAATATTTATATTTTATATATTATCTTTGTTTTTAATTTTTCAAAAGAATAAAATTAGAAAAAGAAAAAAAATACCCAGGCGCCCGGCCAGTCCAGTAGCCCGGCCTTTAGGCAGCCCGAACCCGGCCCGGCCAGTGCCCGGCCGGCCCAATGACCACCGACCGCACCCCTCGCGCGAAACCCTTGGTTCGGTCGGCCGAGCCGAACCCGCTCCCCTCACTGTGGCAGGTGGTCCCACCCGTCACCTACCCCTCGCCCGCCCGCGCGCGCGCTCGCCGGAGATCCGAGATCCCGGGATCTCACTGATCCCCTCGATTCGCCCCTCGCGCGCGCACGTGAGGCCCGCCTATAAAACCCTCCCTCACCCCATTCCCCCTCGCCCCTCGCGGACCTCTCCTCCCTCCTTGCAGCATAGCGGAGTACCAAACGCCGCGCCGCCATTAACCTCGTCGCGGCGCCCGGTCATCCCAGGCTCCACCAACTCCACCAAACCCACCCCCGCCCGTCCGCACTGCCGGAGCTCCCCGCCGTCGCCCCCGACCACCGGAGACGCCGGAGCACTCGCCGCCCGAGCCACCGCCGCCGTCGACCTTCGGTGAGTGGCCGGAGTTTCCCCTCGCCGTCCGATCTCGTTTCAACGGATAGGATTAGATCCCCCCCGAAGGGGTATGTTCATTTAAATAAAACCGGTTCAGTCCGGTTAGTCCGGTTTATTTTATTTTAGTTAGGGTTTTTATTTGAGCCGGCCCG
Source organism: Aegilops longissima (assembly GCA_021605205.1). NCBI lineage: Eukaryota > Viridiplantae > Streptophyta > Magnoliopsida > Poales > Poaceae > Aegilops > Aegilops longissima. Next base: position 32,798 of record JAHIAM010005371.1, read on the forward strand.
ATTCGTTTAAACCCTAGGCCCGTTTAGTTAAGTTACGCCGAAGCGTTGAATAGGCCCATTAGCCCGTTTTTCTTTTATTTTCGTTTTTCTGTTTTAACAGAATAGTTTCAGATTTGAAGAATTCATATCTTTTAATCTACTTAATATTTTTAAGTGATTCTTTTTTGTTGGGTTGCAAATTTCTTATAGTTTCTGTAGAAAATATAATTTGGCATGTTAAAATTATTTAAAATTGCTTTATTTTAGATTTAGACAGAATAGTAAATCTGCTATAAAATGAGTTAGGAAAATTATTTTTAGTAATTCTTTTTGTCACAACTTTGTTTTGACATTGCCTAACCGTAGGAATTTATTTGGGCATTTTAGGATTAATAAAAAATAGTTTTAATCAGAATCATGTTATTCTTAATTAATTAGCTAGCTCTTTGTTTTCCTATTGTTTTAGTTAGCAAATAAATTTATTTTTCATATGTGATAGGTTATTCTAGGTTAGTTTCTGTCACTTTAGAGCATGAACTTTTATTTATAATAAATAAAACTTTTATTTTATTTTCTTATTATAATTTTCTTTAGGCCTAATAGGAGTTTGATAATAGATTTTAAAGTGATTCTTTTTGCTCCTAGTTGCATGATGCATTCTTTTCTGTTAAGTTAGCATAAAACCATGATTAGGTTCTGTTGAGAAAATTTTTGTTATCAAAAACTATTTTTAGTTGTTGCTTGAAGTAGGAAAACTTTGAGTTGGGTTTCTTCGAGTTTTCTTTTGGGTTTTTGATTCGTTGTTTTGGTGTGTTATGTTACTATGCTATTGTGTTAAGTGATCATTTGCTATGTGCTTATTATGGTTATTGTTTGCCTCGGTAGAATTTCGGTCTGAAGCTTGCTACCACGAGTCCCTAGCTTACGAGGATCGTCGACAAGGCAAGTCATTGATCATGTTTCTTTACAATACCTATGATTTTGTTGCATTAGAATTATACCTCCCCACCATGCATGCAGTAGTTGAAATTTGAAGTTATGTTCTTGAGTAGTATCATGTGGTAGGATGAACCAATTCCCTTGTTACCATGACCGGGCGAAGTAGTTTACTTTTGCTATGCTCGTAGGCGGGGTTGGTTGAGTGAATTCATAAGAAAGATGTGAGAGTCAAGATGATGACAACCCCATGAACTTCAAGCTCAAGATGGACTTGAATTCACTCTTTGGGTGGAGGGCGGTTGTGGGCACCTGGAGAACCCAGTGGTTGGCGGGATGCATGGAGAAGTGCCATGACATCTTGCGGAGCTTCACCCAGCCACGAAGAGGCGGATATACCCCATTGACGAAGCTTACATGCAGCCGCAAGCCATTATGGGCTCTGGCTTGGTCAACCCTAGTTGTGACTCTGGCTGGGCGGTACTACGAGATGTAGAAGAGCGGTAGGATTGGATGGGTGCAGGCGGTGGTCGGAGGAACTCTTGGAAGACCTGTTTCGTTCGTCCGTCTTCAAACACCATGAAGTGCGAAGACTTAAAAGGAGGAGCGATTCTTGCGGGTAAAGTCATAAACCTCTGCGGAGAAAAGATCTAATCGATTAGCCGTGTCCCGATTCACGGACAATTTGAGCCTCTGGAACTTGGAAGTATTGAAATCTCAACATTGTAATTAATAAATTAATTGAGGGGTTATGACTTAATAATTTGGGAATGAGACATTGGTTGGCGGAACCATCTCAATAACTACCAACAATTTTGTAGTATTTGCAAGCAAGTCCTTTGTAGTAGGGAAAAAGCGGCTTTTATAAAATGATGAAACTTAGAGCTCCACAACCAAATTGCATATAGTATTAGTATTATTATTGTTATTCTCTCTTCATGACTTGCCGGCATATTCAAAATGCTGACCTACGGCTACTGCGTCTTATGTTGCGGAGGAGTATTCGATCGGGAGTGAGGCTACGCTCGCTTAGCGATTGCCCTTTGAGTCGGATGGACTCGCTATTCTTCTCACGCTTCCGCAGCTTTACATAGTTTATTTCTCATGAGTTGGCCTTGGCGAATTTATTCTATTGTAATAAAGACTCTATATGAGAATCGTGTAATAAATTCAGGTGTGATTGAACTTTGATTATTTCATCAATGTCTTTGTGAGTACCGGCATGATCTTGGGATGAATGCAGACACGGAGACTTGACGATTTTGGGTCAGTCGCTCTGAGAGATAGTATCGAGCCTACAATGACCGTGGGGCGTAACCCTAGGATCGGAAAGCCATAGGAAGAGACTATTTACTTTATATCCTTATCATTCGTAATTCTCCCTGTTCATTTCGACTTCTCTCCGATTTTCAACATTCTAGATGGCGTCGAGTTCACCCCGGTTTTGCTCTGGAGTTTTGCCAGCCATATGAGGCAGCGCCCTTGGCGGAAGCTGGTCGAGATGGTGAAGAAGCTGAAGATTGCTCTGCCCTCGATCACGGGAAGCCTACCAATGCGCTTCCGGCGGATACCCTTCTGAGGATCGAGGTGCACATTCGAGAGAACCTTGGAGGACATACAAAGCCTATTGACTTTGAGTTTACCGACTTCAAGCTGGATCCTCGGAAGAGACATGGCGATATATCGTGCACTTGGACATCTCGAGAAAAGTCTGAGGGCGAGCTCGATCCATCGAGACCTCGCCATGGTTTCTCATGAGCAAGGAATGGAGATATCATCCGTGCCGTGAGGATGACTCCATTCTCTCTTATGTCCAAGACTTGGAGTGTCTCCTCGGAAGCGGAGATCCGGACTCGCCGTAACTTCGAAGGTACACGAGGAGGCTGTTGTTAAGTGAAGCTGGGCTGGAGGAGAAGGCACCGAGAGTTCCTTGACCATGAGGAAGAAATCGCGGACTTCATGGAAGAGTCGACGACCTGAAGATGAAGGTTGCGCATTAGAGGAAAAGATGGACTTGGGGAGGACCTTTTTCGAGTGGAGATGTGCGGACCTCGTGAGCAATGACCAGGATTATGAAGGGAGTTCCTTTGGAGAAAGCCGCGAGGAGGCGCCACAGCGAAGGGCATACACGGAGGACATCGCACGGAGGAGGCAAGGATTATTGATGAAGACTTTTAGTCGACCACCATGTTATTTTACTTTTTCCGTCGATCAGTTAGGCCGTTATTTTCGATTAGTCGTGAGCATTTGTGTCGAGATTGAACCATGTTTGAGTGGAATGAATAAATGATTGGTGTGATTATGTTTGTGCATTCATATGGGTAGTGATATTTCTCATTAGACCATTGTTCTATTCTAATTTTCTCATCACTCCAAAACACGGATGCCTCAGGGCGTGACACGGTCTCAACTTTCGCGGAGCTCACCCAGCTGCTCCAGCGAGAATGCCCTCATGCGGATGCTCATCGAACGAACAACAACAACAACAACAATCCACCGCCACCACCCCTGTGGACAACATTTCGGTTCCTAAGGCTGAATCCGCGGTGTTCTCTAGCACCTTGGGCGATTGTGGCCGATGATTAGCTCCATAAGGTCGGAAGAGTTAATCCTGTTGGATGCGCGATCACGAGAGAAGGTGCGCTTTGCGCACATCAACGATGGACCTGCAGCTTCTTGGTGGGAGAACTACACGCCACTTATCCCATCGGCACCATCACATGGGATCAGTTCCAGCAGGCCTTCCGCACCGCTCATGTTTCAGCTGGAGCCATGAGTGCGAAGCGTGAGTTCCGCAACTTCGCCGAGAAGCCGTCTTGTGGCGCGATGCGTGGATGAGTTCAACAAGTTAGCTCGCTATGCCCGGATGATGTGGCCCGCAGATGCGCAAAGCAGGAGAAGTTTCTCGAGGACTCAATGGCGAGTTGGGTATGCAGCTTATGGTGGCTACCTTCACCAACTACCGGGAGCTGGTAGACAAGGCCATCATACTTGAAGGCAAGCAGCAGCAGATTGATAGCATAGCGGAAGTACAGCCAGGGAAGCACAACTCGGAGCTCGGCGAAGCCCGTTATGCCCCATACTCGGGAGGGCATACCCATCACAACCATGGAGGACATAACCATGGAGGAAATGGGAACAACATAACCAGGACAACAAGTCGAGGCAATGGCAATGGCAATGGAAACCAGCATCGTTCTGCCCGGCTCAGAAGGATCTGAGTCACATCACTGTTTCAAGTGCGGAAAACAGGGCACTATGCCACCGACTGCCGGAGGCCAAGCGGAGGAATGGAAGCGGCAATGGAAGCTCAGCGAAGAAGCCCAACCCTTTCCCTCGTGCTCGGGTGAACCACATTGGCGTGGAGGGCGTCTATGATCAGCCGGAACAACGTGGTTGGTAAGTTTTATTGAATTCACGTTCGATATTGGTACTCTTTGATTACGGTGCAGCGCATTCATTCATATCAAGGGTAGTTGTGGAAAAATGCGGGTTGCCCACTAAAACCCTTAGAAGCCCCTTCGCGTCGATTCGCGAGAGGAGAAATGATGGCGAGCTTAGGCTGTCATGCAACCCTCAACATCGAAATCATAAATTTCCCCAGACCTCATAGTATTGAAACCCGGACCTTGGATGTAATCCTAGGCATGGATTGGTTGGCAGTTTGAAGGAAACATAGGCTGCGCCCATAAGTCGATTCTTCTCACCACCGGCGCGAAGAGGATCAAGTATGTATCGAGACATAGCGGATGAAGAATCGGTGAATTCCCTCACGGGAGTTGTTAGGAGGAAGTGCCCGTGGTGCAAGATTTTCCGATGTGTTTCCGTAGGAATTACCAAGAATGCCACGAGACGGAGACATTGAATTTCTGATTGAGTTATTGCGAAACAGCCCGATATCCAAGAGACCCTATCGGATGCCTCGAGCGATTTGAAAGAGATCAAGAACCAAATTAATGAGTTATTGGAGAAGGATATATTGACCAAGCTCATCACCTTGAGGAGCCCAGTTCTTTTGGTAGAGAAGAAGGATGGAACCTTGAGAATGGTTGTGGATTATCGTTCGTTGAGGCGTGACCATCAAGAACAAGTACCCTCTGCCGATGATTAATGATCTATTTGATCAGCTAGTTGGAGCCAAGGTATTCTCAAGATCGATCTTGATCGAGGTATCATCGATTGAAGATCCGTGAAAAGGATATACCCAAAACAACATTCACTACGGTATGGTTTATATGAGTATACCGTCATGTCATTTGGATTGACTAATGCCCTGCATACTTCATGAATTTGATGAACAAGGTATTTATGGAATATCTGGACAAGTTTGTCGTGGTGTTCATCGATGATATCTTGATTTTCTCCAAGGCGAGGAAGAGCATAAGGAACATTTCGTCTAGTTACGGAGAAACTTGAGGAACATCAGTTGTATGCCAAGTTCAGCAAATGTGAATTTTGGCTGAAGGAAGTTGGATTCCTCGGACATGTTATTTCAGGAGAAGGAATAGCGATTGACCCGCCAAGGTTGAATCGATCACCGATTGGCGATCGCCCACCTCGATTAAGGAGATCCATGATTTTCTCGGACTCGCGGGATATTATCGGAGGTTTATTGAGAACTTCTCGAAGATTGCCAAGCCTATGGTGAGCTGTTGAAGAAGGAAGCCAAGTACATTTGGACGAGGATTGTGAAGCCAATTTTCAGGAATTGAAGAAAGCGTTTGGTTACAGCCCAGTGCTGATTTTGCGGACATACACAAGGATTACGGTATATTGTGGCGCTTCTCGTCGAGGGACTCGGAGGAGTACTCATGCAGGAAGGAAAAGTTGTAGCTTATACCTCCGGACAGCTCGACCTCACGAGATGAATTATACCACACATGATTTGGAGTTAGCAGCCGTAGTGCATGCACTCAAGACACAGAGACATTTCCTCATCGGAAACCATTGTGATGTTTACAGATCACAAGAGCTTGAAGTATATTTTCACGAGAAAGAGTTGAACCTCGAGGCGGAGGAGATGGCTAGAGTTAATCAAGGACTATGACATGATATTGCATTACCACCGAGGTAAAGCTAATGTTGTAGCAGATGCTTTGAGCCGTAAGAGTTATGTGAATACTCTTATAGCGGGAGGATTACCCGGAGTTAGTCGATGACCTCGAGAGATCTCCGCTGGAGATAGTTCAAGAGGATATGTTGCAACTCTGGAAGTTCAGTCCACTTTGGCGAAAGGATTCGTGAAGCCGAGAAGTCGGACAAGGAAATTGATGAGATAAAGCAAAAGATGAATGAAGGAAAAGCTAAAGGGTTGGTAAGGATGAATCTGAGCTATATGGTTCGAGGATCGTATATATGTGCCCAATGATCCCGAACTCAGGAAGCTAATTCTTGAGGAGGCTCATGATTCACCGTACTCGATTCACCCGGTAACACCAAGATGTACTGGATTTGAAGGAAAGTTTACGGTGGGCGGTATGAAGAAGGATATTGCGAGTGCGTAGCGATTATCGATGTTTGTCAATGAGTAAAGCGAACATCGAAGCCAGCGAGGTTACTTCAACCTTTGCGATTCCGATTGGAAATGGGAAAAACTTGGAATGGATTTTATCACGGGATTACCGGGACCCGTTCAGGTTATGATTCTATCTGGGTAGTGGTTGATCGTTTGACCAAGGTAGCTCATTTCATTCCGTGAAGACTACCTATACCAGTGCTAAGTTAGCCAAGATATACATGACCAGGATCGTATATGCGCATGGAGTTCGAGGAGTATCGTGTCGGATAGAGGAACACAATTTACCTCAAAGTTTTGGAATCGGTTGCATGAAACTTTGAGTCGAGGCTGGAGTTTAGTACAGCTTTTCATCCATGAGCAGATGGACAGACCGAGAGAGTCAACCAGATTACGGAGGACATGTTGAGAGCTTGTGTGCTAGACTATGGGTCTAGCTGGGATGATAATTTGCCATCTGTGAGTTCTCATACAACAACAGTTATCAATCGATCGAAGATGGCCCCTTCGAAGCTCTATCACGGAAGGAGGTGCAGAACACCATTGCTATGGGATGGTGTTGGAGATCGATCACTTTTGGTTCGATCTTATCGAGATTCGAAGAAAGTCAAGCTGATTAGGGATAGACTCAAGATATACAGTCGAGACGGAAGAGTTATGCCGACGATAGCGCAAGGAAGTAACTTACGAGCGGGAGACCGAGCATATCTTCGTGTGTCCCCACTTCGTGGAATCAAGAGGTTTGGTGTCAAAGGGAAGTTAGCACCCGATTCATTGGCCCTACAAAATCCTCGAGCGTCGTGGAGAAGTTGCTTACAAGTTGGAATTGCGGAAGGATTGTCGGAGTTCATGATGTCTTCCATGTTTCTCGGTTGAAGAAGTGTCATGCCGACATGGCGATATTCCGTTGAGAGACACGGTGCCCTAGAGGCCATACATCTTGACGGTGATCGACTTATAAGGAGAAACCCGTCCGAATTCTCGAGGCTGTGAGCGAGTCACCCGCAGCAAGATCATCAAGTTTTGCAAGGTGTTGTGGAGTCATCACTCAGGAAGAAGCCACACAGGGGCGAAGAAGACCTTCTTGAGACCACCGCACCTATTGCTAGCCAACCCGAATCTGAAGTGAGATTCATCTTAAGGTGGGTAGGTTTGTAACATCCCAAATTTCCTATTTGGAATGTTTTACAATTATAGCTAAGCATCTATGCATTACATTTGAATTTGAGTGGCATTTGAAGTTTGAAGTTTTGGAGTTGTTGGCATTTGAATTCAAATTTTGGCAAGTGGAAATCATTTCAAAACTATGCCTGATAAATACTTGAGAAAAAGTATGAGAGGAGTAAACATGACACTCCAAAAATATCAGAGGAAAACATTGCCAAAAGTTTTGAATTCAAATTTGAGTTTTATTTGAATTTTGAAAAAAATGAATTTTTATAAAGTTTGGATTTTGCCCCTGGAAAAATGTTCAAATGATAGGGAATATTCCCCTGATCATTTTGATATATATATGTCCTATATAAAATATTTATATTTTATATATTATCTTTATTTTATTTTTTCAAAAAATAAAATTAGAAAAAAAGAAAAAAAATACCCGGCGCCGAACCAGTGTGTGACCGGCCAGCACTGGGCAGCCACGAACCGGCCCAGTGCTTGCCCAGGCAAGCGGTGAGCCGACATGCCCCCCTCGCGCCGAAACCGCCGCCCGGTCGACCGGCCGAACCCGCTCCCTCACTCGCCGGACAGGTGGTCCCACCCGTCACCTACCCCTCGCCCACGCCACGCCGCGCCGCCTCGCCGGAGATCCGAGATCCCGGGATCTCACTGATCCCATCGATTCGCCCCTCGCGCCGTGAGGCCCGCCTATAAAACCCTCCCCTCACCCATTCCCCCTCGCCCCTCGCGGACCTCTCCCTCCCTCCGCCTGCGCTCATGCCCGAGTACTCGAGCCGCCGCCGCCGCCATTAACCTCGTCGCCGGCCTTGGTCACCCAGCTCCACCAACTCCACCAAACCCCCTCGCCCGTCACTTTGCCGGAGCTCCCCGCCGTCGCCCCGACCACGGAGCAGCGGAGCACTCGTCGCCCGAAACCGCCGCCGTTGTCGACCTTGGTGAGTCGCGGAGTTTCCCTCGCCGTCCGATCTCGTTTCAGCAGATAGGATTAGATCCCCAGAAGGTATGTTCATTAAATAAAACCGGTACAGTCCGGTTAGTCCGGTTTATTTATTTTAGTTAGGGTTTTTATTTGAGCGGCCCGATTCGTTTAAACCCTAGGCCCGTTTAGTTAAATTCGCCGAGCGTTGAATAGGCCCATTAGCCGTTTTCTTTTATTTTCGTTTTCTGTTTTAACAGAATAGTTTCAGATTTGAAAAATTCATATTTTTAATCTACTTAATATTTTAAGTGATTCTTTTTTATTGGGTTGCAAATTTCTTATAGTTTCTGTAGAAAATATAATTTGGCATGTTAAAATTATTTAAAATTGCTTTATTTTAGATTTAGACAGAATAGTAAATCTGCTATAAAATGAGTTAGGAAAATTATTTTTAGTGATTCTTTTGTCACAACTTTGTTTTGACATTGCCTAACCGTAGGAATTTATTTGGGCATTTTAGGATTAATAAAAAATAGTTTTAATCAGAATCATTTTATTCTTAATTAATTAACTAGCTACTTGTTTTCCTATTGTTTTAATTAGCAAATAAATTTATTTTTCATATGTGATAGATTATTCTAGGTTAGTTTCTGTCACTTTAGAGCATGAACTTTTATTTATAATAAATAAAACTTTTATTTTATTTTCTTATTATAATTTGCTTTAGGCCTAATAGGAGTTTGATAATAGATTTTAAAGTGATTCTTTTTGCTCCTAGTTGCATGATGCATTCTTTTACTGTTAAGTTAGCATAAAACCATGATTAGGTTCTGTTGAGAAAATTTTTGTTATGAAAACTATTTTTAGTTGTTGCTTGAAGTAGGAAAACTTTGAGTTGGGTTTCTTGAGTTTTCTTTTGGGTTTTGATTCGTTGTTTTGGTGTGTTATGTTACTATGCTATTGTGTTAAGTGATCATTTGCTATGTGCTTATTATGGTTATTGTTTGCCTCGGTAGAATTTCCGGTCTGAAGCTTGCTACCACGAGTCCCTAGCTTACGAGGATCGTCGGCAAGGCAAGTCATTGATCATGTTTCTTTACAATACCTATGATTTTGTTGCATTAGAATTATACCTCCCACCATGCATGCAGTAGTTGAAATTTGAAGTTATGTTCTTGAGTAGTATCATGTGGTAGGATGAACCAATTCCCCTTGTTACCATGACCGGAAAGAGTAGTTTACTTTTGCTATGCTCGTGAAGCGGGGTTGGTTGAGTGAATTCATAAGAAAGATGTGAGAGTCAAGATGATGACAACCCCATGAACTTCAAGCTCAAGATGGACTTGAATTCACTCTTTGGGTGGAGGGCGGTTGTGGGCACCTGGAGAACCCGGTGGTTGGCGGGATGCATGGAGAAGTGCCATGACATCTTGCGGAGCTTCACCCAGCCACGAAGAGGCGGAGTATACCCCATTGACGGAAGCTTACTGTCCAGCCGCAAGCCATTATGGGCTCGGCTTGGTCAACCCTAGTTGTGACTCGGGTGGGCGGTACTACGAGATGTAGAAGAGCGGTAGGATTGGATGGGTGCGGCGGTGGCGGGAGGAACTCTTTGGAAGACCTGTTTACGTTCGTCCGTCTTCAAACACCATGAAGTCGAAGACTTAAAAGGAGGAGCGATTCTTGCGGGTAAAGTCATAAACCTCTGCGAGAGAAAAGATCTAATCGATTAGCCGTGTCCCGATTACGGACAATTTGAGCCTCTGGAACTTGGAAGTATTGAAATCTCAACATTAAAATTAATAAATTAATTGAGGGGTTATGACTTAATAATTTGGGAATGAGACATTGGTTGGCGGAACCATCTCAATAACTACCAACAATTTTGTAGTATTTGCAAGCAAGTCCTTTGTAGTAAGGGAAAAAGCGGCTTTTACAAAATGATGAAACTTAGAGCTCCTGCCAAATTGCATATAGTATTAGTATTATTATTGTTATTCTCTCTTCATGACTTGCCATCATATTCAAAATCTGACCTACACGGCTGCAACGTCTTATGTTGCGGAAGGTATTCGATCGGGAGTGAGGCTACGCTCGCGCTTGGCGATTGCCCTTTGAGTCGGATGGACTCGCTATTCTTCTCGCTTCCGCAGCTTTACATAGTTTATTTCTCATGAGTTGGCCTTGACGAATTTATTCTATTGTAATAAAGACTCTATATGAGAATCGTGTAATAAATTCAGGTGTGATTGAACTTTGATTATTTCATCAATGTAATGTGAGTACCGGCATGATCTTGGGATGGTACAAACACGAGAGACTTGACCGATTTTGGGTCAAAGTCGCTACAAAACAACCTTGAGTACTCATCAAAGTACTACTTAAGCAAGAACTACACTACATATGCATGGGTATATGTGTAAAGGCCATATCGATGGGCAGGCTGCGAATGCGAGAATAAGAGGGGATAACTAATCACCTGTCGAAGACTACGCTTTTGGCAGCCTCCAGTCTTGCCGCATGTAGAAAGAGTGAGTGAAGTCCTCAAGTAGCATCGCATAGCATAATCCTACCGGCGATCCTCTCCTCGTAGCCCTGTTGAGGCGACCACGGGTTGTATCTAGCACTTGGAAGGGTGTGTTTTATTAAGTATCCGGTTCTAGTTGTCATAAGGTCAAGTACAACTCCAAGTCGTCATGTTACCGAAGATCACGGCTATTGAATAGATTAACTTCCTGCGAGGGTGCACCACATAACCCAACACGCTTGATCCCATTTGGCGGACACACTTTCAGGTCATGCCCGGCATGCGGAAGATCAACACGTCGCAGCCCACCTAGGCCAGAAGAAAAGGTCGCGCGGTCTAAACCTAAGCGCCGCAGGGTCTGGGCCCATCACCCTTAGCACACTTGCGTTGCGAGCAGCGGAAGCAGACCTAGCAACCTCCATGTAACATCCCAAATTTTCAATTTGGAATGTTATACATTAGAATCATCATGCATATCATATTTTCTTGCATTTTCCGATCCTAGAAAATTTCACGCAACTCAAGGACCCTCGAAGAGAGTTGGAATTTCATGATTTTCATATTTGGGTTTTCTCAAATGTTGAAAATAGGATCATTTAGTTTTATTTATTTTATCTTCAAATATTTTTTCCAATAACAAAATAAGAGAATAATATGACTTTCCCAACATTTAGGAAAAATGAAGATTTAATAAATAAATCAAATTTTGGTTTCGAAGTTTATTTGCTTTAGGGAAAAAATGAGTATTTTAAAAATATGCATTTTGGCCCCGTATTAAAGTTCATTTTGTTCGACTCATTTTTAAGAGTCGGGGAAAATTAATTTTATTTAATTTGGAGTTCGTTTAGATTTATTTTAATTCGTTTCGTTTTGTTTTAAAAAAGCGCGCGCCCATACTGGGCCAAGGCCCAGCCCCTGATAACACCCCTCCCCTCGCGCGCTCCCATGGGAGGAGTCCCCTTGCCCGCCGCCCTTGAAAGCGCCCTCGATGCGGCTATATCTCCCGTGTGAAGCACGACTTAGAAACATAACCGCATTGAAAGCAATGTCATAAGTGAGGTAATCTTCACACAACCCATGTAATACATAAGGGAAAGAGATACATAGTTGGCTTACAATCGCCACTTCACACAATACATGAGTAAAACATTACATCACTGAGATACAAGCAAGGTCCGACTCGGAACCAAAATAAAAAAGACTACCCCAAATGCTACACGGATCGATCGTCCCAAGCTGAGCTCCACTCTTGATCAGCTGAAGCGAATCAACACAAAGAACAAGATCTTCATCGAGCTCCTCCTTGAGCTCGGGTGCATCACACCTGCAGTTTCATCGGCACCTGCAAACTGGTTTTGGAAGTATCTGTGAGTCACGGGGACTCAGCAATCTCACACCAGCGAGATCAAGACTATTTAAGCTTAAGGGTAGGGCAAGGTAGTGAGGTGGAGCTGCAGCAAGCAACTAGCATAAATGGTGGCTAAATCATAAAGAGAGGCGAGAAGAGGAGGCAAAGCACGGTCGAACAACTATGATCAAGAAGTGATCCTGAAACTACTACGTCAAACATAACTCCAACACCGTGTTCACTTCCGGACTCCGTAGAAGAGACCATCGCAGTTACCTGCCTTGATTGGTGTATTTTAATTGAGATCCACTTGGGTTTTCTACAACGGACATTAACAAATTCCCATCTGCCACATAACATGGGCACGGCTTTGAAAGATAATACCCTGCGGGGGTGTCCCAACAGCCCATGATAAGCTCTCGCGATCAACGAAGGATATTCCTTCTCCCGGGAAAGACCCGATCAGTCTCGGAATCCGGCTACAAGACATTTCACAGCAATAAAACAAGACCAGCAAAGCCGCCCGGATGTCGACAAATCTGATAGGAGCTGCACATATCTCGGTCTCGGGGCACACGGATAAGTCAAGCTACGAGTAAAACCAACCCTCGAGTTGCCCGGTGGCCCAGCAGTATTTGCTCGATTCGGACCAACACTCGAAGGAGCAGCGGCAGGGGGGCTAAAATAAAGATGACCCTCGGGCTCCGAAACCCAAGGGAAAAGGGTATAGGTGAGGCAAATGGTAAAACCAAAGTTGGGCCTTCTTTGGAAAAGTCTTATTCAAAGCGAACTGTCAAGGGGTCCCATAAATCACCCGACCGCGTTAGGGGCGCAAAAATCCGGGAACATAACACGGTATGGCGGAAACTAGAGGCGGCAGAGTGGAACAAAACACCGGGCATAAGGCAGAGCCTTCCACCTTTACCAAGTATATAGATGCGTTAATTAAATAAGATATATTGTGATATCCCAACAAGTAA
>JAHIAM010005372.1:0-48300 GCA_021605205.1 Aegilops longissima
TCTTGCGCGCTGTATCTGATAAAGCAGGTTCAGGCTACTGCCGCCGTCCATCAGGACTCTCATGAGGTGGAATCCATCAGCGATTGGGTCTGAAACCAATCGCGGCGAATCCGCCATGGCGGATCTTGGTCGGATGGTCTCTTCGATCGAAAGTGATCGGGCAAGAGGACCATGGGTTGAATTTTGGGGCGATGGCTCCATCGGCGTATCGTCCCTTAGTGCGCTTCCGCTCCCTCTTGGGAATATGCGTTGCGTATATCATGTTTACCGTCCGAACTTGAGGGGGGAATCCTTTTGTCCTCTTGTTGTTCGCGGCGGGTCTCTTCCTCGTCATCCTTGTGTAGCCCCTTGTCACTGTTTTTCGCGATTAATTTGCTGCCTGCTTGAATACCCAACAATCTCTGTTGGTATGGTTAGCTAGCTTTTGGGGTTCCATGTATTTGACAAAAGCGGTCGAGTATTCGGTCCAAATTGGGACGGGCCCGGAGTAGTTCTTTTGAATGGCTTCTTCCGTTGACGGGTTTGGAGCCTCGAATCCGCGTTGACTGCCGTATCCTCATTCTTTGTCGCCGTTAATGCGGCGTTTGTTTTTGTTTCGGCGCAACCTGTCATTGCGGTCCTTGGTATCCGGACTGCCAGCGCTTTTCTTTGAGGTTGTTATCTGAGCGAGCTAGCTATCCTCTCCCGCACTGAAGCGGGTCACGAGGGAAGTGAGGGCTGCCATGGATTCGGCTTCTCTGTCCTAGGTGCGGGCCAGCCACTCGTCGCGGATGTTATGTTTGAAGGCAGCGAGTGCCTCAGATCCGGACGGTCGGCGATTTGATTTTTCTTTGTTAAGAACCGTGTCCGAATTTCTGGCGATTAAATGCGGCTGCTGGATTATGTGGCTTAGGTCATCTGCATCCGGTGGTCGCACATACATGCCACGGAAGTTGTCGAGGAATGCGGCTTCCGGTCTTCCCAACATCAATTGACTCTGCGGGCAGGCTGTTAAGCCAATGCCGAGCTGGTCCTTTAAGCTTGCGCGGGAGATATTTGATGGCGTGAAGATTGCGCGCCGGGCCATGTGTATATGTAGGAGATAATCCTCAATCCAGACCCGGGAGTCTGTTGTGCCATCGTAGGATTCGATATTAACGGGTTTGAACCCTTGAGGATTTGATGGTCCATTACTTCGTCGATGAAGCATAGTGGGTGTCGGCGCCTCTGTGTTGAGCAATATCGCGGCGTAGCTCGAGAGAGCATTATCTCGCTTGTGTTCGCCCGGCGGAGTAGTTGTATCCGGTGCGGCGATATTAAATGCGTGGGGGTCGGGGCGTCCACGTGATCCATAGATAGATCTGGATTGTCTTGCCTTGTCCTCAATATATCTCGCATAAGTCCAGCGCGTTCCCCGTGGCTTCCTGCTTTTAGAGTGATGCCGGGGTACGGTATTGGTGGAGGGCTTGCATGCCTCTCTATCGCAGCCACGAGGTGGTCGGTTTGCCGTATTGTGCGCTGGTGATGCTGCCTCCTCTAATCGGGGGAGCAACTTGCGTTTTGGGTAACTTTTGGAGGGGCGTTCGAGTTCATACTCTTGACGCGAGGACCTCGGTCCATCTGTCGGCGATGGGTCTTGATCAGCTTGAAGCTGTTGTTGCTTTTTCTTTAGGCTGTTTGCCGTGGCCATTAGCCTGCGTCTGAAAGCGCTCTTGTTCGACGGGATCCTCGAGCACGACAATTAAATCGTCGCCGAGGCTTGCCTCGTCTCCGGAGGAGGTAAGTAATTGTCATCCTCGACCTCTTAAATCGCCGCCCTCTCCACGAGGGCTTGCTTCTACCCCTCCTGCGCTGGATCGTCTTTGGAGGGAGTTGTCTTCGGCACTTCAGGGTGTTATTATCTCTCGTGCGGAATCTCCATTCTTGCCGTGGCGGGATTTAGAGCGGCGCCGTTGGCGTCGGCGCTTGGGCTGTTTCTTTAAGGAATCGGCCTCCGCTGCTTCTTCGCGTCCCCATCTTTTGGGGTGTCCACCATGTATATGTCGTATGATGAGGTGGTCTTCCGGTGTCTCCGTAGGCACTGGTTCTTAGTAGTCTCCGGCATCGTCGTCCATACCATCGATGTCTTGGTCGTGAGTCGAAATCGTCGGTTAAATCGTCGGCGGTGGCTCTGAAGTGGGTGGTGGGTGGGATCTGAATTTCTTCGTCGTCGCGTCCCACCCGTCCTGGCCGTAGTTCGGCCAGGGCTCTCCAGATAGCGAAGATGCTTGATGAATTTATGATATCGCCGAAGGGCGAGTGCTGAAAAGATGTCCTGGCGGTGAATTCCATGATCGGCGCAATCGGATTCGGTGGCGAGGCGCAGGAGGTTGAGTCCGCGGCGAGTCCGGCACCTCGAGTCATGGGCTTTATGTGGGACAAAGTAAGTGTTGGCTCCATCGCCGTGAAATTGCGGCTCCGAGGCGGTGTCCATCCATCCGTCCTCGATTGACGATCGGCTCCGGACTATGAGTCGGGCGGATCGAATCGCGACCTCAAGGTGTTGTCCGTGGCGAGTTAGGTCATGTCCATCGTGACAGCAGCGCACGCTCGGTGTGGCTCAGATCCATCGAGGATCAAGTCCCCGCGGATATCGGGCCGTGAAGTTTAAGCTTCAAACCTGACTGACGGCCAGGGCGTAGCTTCGATCTGCTCCGGATGGCCAGCGAGTTGGCCCGCGATGCGAAAGCCGCCGAATCTGAAGATCTATGCTGGGGAGAAAGGTCTCACCCGGGACTGCGTCGTTGTTGATTGAAGAGGCCATCAAGACTATCGGTGGCGACAGAGGAACTCTCAATGAAAGCACCAATGTCGGTGTCAAAACCGGCGGATCTCGGTAGGGGTCCCGAACTATGCGTCTAGGCGGATGGTAACAGGAGACAAGGGACACGATGTTTACCGAGTTCGGGCCCTCTTGATGGAGGTAAAACCCTCGTCCCGCTTGATTGATATTGATATTCGGATGTTTACAAGAATGGATCTACCACGAGATCAAGGAGGCTAAACCCTAGAAGCTAGCCTATGGTATGATTGTAAGGGTTGTTGTGATTGTAGTCCTACGGACTAAAGCCATCCGGTTTATATAGACACCGGAGAGGGCTAGGGTTACATAGAGTCGGTTACAATGGTAGGAGATCTACATATCCGTATCGCCAAGCTTGCCTTCCACGCCAAGGAAAGTCCCATCCGGACATGGGGTGGAGTCTTCAATCTTGTATCTTCATAGTCTTGGAGTCCGGTCGATGATGATAGTCCGGCAGATGATAGTTCGGCTGATGATGGTAGTCCGGCTATCCGGACACCCCCTAATCCAGGACTCCCTCACTTGGTCTCTAGCTCTATTCCAGATTGCTTCTACCCTGTGGGTGGCTAGTCCTATTTATAGGCAGAGGCCCTAGGCCTCTTCCCAAATATTGAGCGGGAAGGGCGCCAACAATTGGCCATTTTGAAGGGGAACATCTAGTACACTTATCCTGACTAAAGTTGGTCCTCGCCTACTAAAGGCTCTGACGATGACGCCGGCTTGGGCTCCACGATGACCTCCTTCGTGCCGTTGTGTTGGTCGGTCTTGGTCTCGTTGCACCGAAGTGGTTGCCTTTGCTTGATGCTCTCGCCTGCGCTTGCCTCCTTTGCACCAAAGAGGAAATGAGGACACTGCGCTGGCTGGGCGCTCGCTGGCGCCTTGGTGCGTCATGGCTTGCGTCATGGGCACCTCGTGAGTACCCGCCATGATCTTTCGGCTCCTCGCGAGCCAGCCTGACGAGGCCGTGCACGAGGAAGCTTCTGCGTCCGCCCAGCAGGCTGGCCCTCGCGAGGGTCTTGAGCTTGTGCCGACGAAGATGGGCGTCTTGGGCCACCCCTTGAGCCACGCGCGGGCGCGAGGCGCAAGTCTGGGTACCCCGTTCCCAAAGCGTCGATAGTAGCCCGGGCCCAAAGCGCGCTGGACTTGGCTTAGCGAGGAGAAGCCGGGGCAAGTCGCGGCACCGTGGGCCCTAACAGCCTGCGGCCTTGGGCGCCGCGTGGCGGTTGATTGGACGTGGGCGTCTCTACTTCCCCATGACGGCTTGGCAAGTCCCTGCATGCAAAGTGGGTCATGATTACCTGTGATCGTGGAGGTCGACGGTTGGCCTTCCCCGGCTATAAGTACGGAACGACGCGTGCCCTTCCAGTCCATCTCTTCTTGCTTCTCCTTCTTCTCCATCCTTGCCCTTGCTCCACATTGCGGCGATGGCTCCGATCCGCCGGTTCTCCGCATAAGGGAAAGGAAAGCCCCCCCGAGAGGGTCCCGATCTGCTTCCGCTGAAGAAACGGCTAGCCCTCTGCCGTCAAGATGAGGGCGCCCGGCAGGAGGTGTCGAGGCCCTGGTACGAGCGGCCACCGCCAGGGTTCCCGCTGCCCTTGTACGCCCGCATTGAGGGCCTGAAGAGTCGATGCAGGCGCCATGGGCAGCGCCCGCCCGTGCCGGGCGCCCGGGTCACGGCGGTGCGTGTTGTTCCTCCTGGAGTCCATGCCGAGGGCTCCTCTCAAGAGTTTGTGCTCCACGCCGCCATGCCTCCTCAGTCTTGGATTCGCCTTCCTCCCTCCTTTGCCTTCGTGATTCCGTAGGGGGGATCTCTGGAGCTCGTTGCAACACGCCGGCTGTAGCACCTTTGCGACGGAGCGAGGTTGCGGATCGCTGCTCGGGCAAGGTCTTCATGACTTCGAGGCTGGGGCGAGATCGCCCGAGTCTGCAGGGGCGAGGTGCCCTCGCGATCCACAGGAGTACGCAGACGCCCGTGATGTTCTTCAAGGTCTTTGGCGGAAGGGCGCTTGGCTGGAGTGCTGCCACGAGAGAGGTGGTGGGGCCCTGCCGCGGCGAGGCGAGGCGAGGTCACGAGCGCTCCCCGCAGCTCCTCGGGTGGCGGAGGCGTTGGAGGATCCAGCGACTCTGTTGATCTCTTCGCGACCACAGAGGCGCAGCGGACGACTCTGAGCCCCGAGCTTGTGTTGCTCTCGGAGCAGGGCGGGCTCGTCAGGCCGCCGCCGCCACTGATCTGGATGGGGTTGGCGCCGGTGCCTGACGGCCCACTGTTGATGATGGCGTCTTTTGCAGAGGCGCGTGTAGTTAGCGTTCTTTAGGATCTTCTCCCTTTGTTCCCTGCGAGGAATCGAAAAACGCGCCCCGTGGGGGCTTGTAAGGTGCCTGTGGTTCTGTTTGTTAATATGATCCTTGTCGTGAAGTGGTGCGAGATGCTCATCCCATCTTAGCTTAGTTCCTCCTTTCGAACCTCACGAGGGCTTGATGCTCTGCGCCGACAGGTCCCGGTTCCAAGGCAGGCTTCAGCCGTCGCTGGTATGCCAGGTCACGATGCCGTGGTCAATTCCAGGAGGTGAGCGGCCCGGGGTCCAGTAAGAGCCCCTGAGTCGCAATGCTCAGGAGGTCCCCTTTAGCGCTCAAGCAGCCAACATTCAGCGAGAAAGGAGCGCGACGTTGCTAACACGGGATTGCCTTAGGTGCGAGGTCGGTGCTGCGATAGCTAGTATTTCTGGAGGAGGACTTATCTCAGGGGTCAGGAACCGCTTCTTGGTGCGGTGTTAGGTCCGCGCATCGGCAGAGGAGGAGTTGCCTGGCGAGGTCCCCGCGTGCCTCTTCCCTCTTGCCTTTACTCCCCTTTCTGCTCTACATCCTCAGGTCCCGGCCCTCGAGTGAGCTCAGCTATCGTTGGTATGCCAGGTCGCGATGCCATGGACAAGGCCAGAGGGTGAGGGCTGGAGAGGCAGTAGGAGCCCATGAGTCGCGATGCTCAGGTACCCTCCCCCTTTAACGTGCAAGCGGTTCGCGCGGACGAGAGTGAAGGAGACGCCGTGAGGGCCTCACCTGACGCTACTCCTTGAAGAGATCCTGCAGGCTCATCACAAGAAGAACAAGAGTTTGCCATGACAATCGACAGTCAGCCGTTGGTTGCTCTGGAGGGGTGACGAGGCACTGAAGGCTTGACGAGGTGGTGCCACGCGGGGCTGCCGCGGCCAGAGCTCAGCCATTCAGGTTTGTCGCCGTTGCAGGGACGGACCCATGCGCAAGCGTCATGCCGTTAGGGAGCAGCTCCATCAGTTGGTGTCAATCGAGCGGGCGACTAGGTCAAACACGTTAATCATCAAGGAGCAAGTTAATTTAGATAGGTGCAGGAAGGCGGGGCGTCGCTGGAGTGCAGCCCGGCGACTTGGGGATGATGCAGCCCGAGGGGCGCCCCTAATAAAGTAAACTAGAAACATGAATCAAAAGGGATACATGCCGCATGGACGGAACCACGCGGCCTGGGAATGATGCAGCCCTGGGGGGCGCTCCCAGCTGAAAATGAAACTCGAAGGATGTCACCTGATAATGTTGAAGATGAAGGGATGCCGAAGTAGCGGACGTCGTGCGCTGCGGAAGCCGATCTTCACGAGCCCCCAGGCCCAGGAGCATCGGGGGGCTCCGGAGGCGCTGGTGGCTCCTCGCGGACAATCTCCATCTCCACGGGACTTGAACGCTGGCCACTTGAGCCTCCAAGATGCTCCTCATGGCGCTGGCGTGGCAGCAGCGTTGGCAAGCCGTAAGGCATGCGAACGTAGCTGTGGGGTGGACCTTCACTGGCGCCCCGTGTGAGGGCAGGCGCTCTGAGGCGGCTCGGTTGAGCCTGGTATGTCGATGCAGACGCCGCAGCCCACCATCCTCGCTGGATGGGGAGCTACGGCGGAGTGGCGGCGGCTGCCACTCATGACTCTTGACTCCTGCAACTCCTGAATGATCTTTCTGATGAACTCCTGAGGGTTTGGCCTTCCTTGCCTCGCTCCTTCCTAAGGGAAACATGCTTTGAAACACGCCTCCAAGTGGTGCCCAAGCGCCTCCCTCGTGATCTTAGCAATGTCGGTGGCCCTCCACAAGAGAGCCCCCGAGCCTTGCTCGAGGAGGGCGCCGGGCGCGCCTTCCTATACGACAACAGGAGGTGCCCCCTGAATAGGCGCGGACCCTGAGGGGCCTGCCTCCCGAGGGGTCGGGCCAGGCGATGTCTTCTTCTTTTTAGGAGCAGCCTCGGGCGCCTCCGCCTCCTGTGATCCGGGTCTTCAGTGACGCGCTTGAAAAGCACGCCTCGGGGAACACACGCGTCTCTCTCTGCCGGCGTTAAGGGCAGGGGTCCCAGACTTGCACTGCTGGCCTGCGGCGTGGCTCAAGGGGTGGCCTAGCAAGGCCCATCTTCATCAGCACAAGCTCAAGACCCTCACGAGGGGCCAAGCCTCACGGGGCGGACGACAGGAAGCTTCCTCAGGCACGGCGTCGTCAGGCTGGCTCACGAGGAGGCGGAGAGATCAAGGTGGGGTACCTCACGAGGTGCCCATGGCATAAGCCATGGCGACCAAGGCGCCAGGCGGGCACCCGGCTCATGATGTCCTCCTTTCCTCTTTGGTGCAAAGGGAGCAAGCGCAGGCAATAGTATCAAGCAAAGGCATCCGTTTCGGTGCAACAAGACCAAGACCGTCGCAACGGCAGGAAGGAAGTCATCATGGAGCCCAAGCCGGCGTCACCACCAGAGCCTTTGACAGGCGAGGACCAACTTTAGTCAGGATAAGTGTACTAGATGTTCCCCTTCAAAATGGCCAATTGTTGGCGCCCATCCCGCTCGATATTTGGGAAGAGGCCCAGGGCCTTTGCCTATAAATAGGACTAGCCACCCGCAAGGTAGAGGCATCGAGAGAAAGGATCCAGCATCTGGGATCAGCAGAGAGAGAGCGATTGAACTCCCCCTAGCAGTTCATCGCACCAGCCAAGAACAGACCCTCGCGAGGCTGTTCTTCCTTGTATTGTTCATCATCAGCCCAAGAGGCAATCCACCACACCACAAACTAGAGTAGGGTATTACACCACAATGGTGGCCCGAAATAGTATAAACCCTGTGTCTCTTGTGTTGTTCCTTTCATAGTTTAGATCCTAGCGAGGCGGTGAGGTGCAGGTAGGTAGAGGCGAGATCTCCGCGCGCACTCCCCAGTGTTCGAACCTAGAGAGTCTGCGGAACCCGAATCCCACATTTAGCGCGCCCGGTAGGGGTGCTTGAATAAATCTTCCGCCGCCCTGTTCTTCGCCGACCACAGCGTCCATGTCGGATGCTTTCGTGGGCCCGCGCCGGCCGCCGAGCCGCTCTCGCTTCGCGTCGTGACGGCCCCGTCGTGGCCGCCCGCCGTTCCGTCGCTTTGCCGTCAACGCCGCCACCGGCCCGACGGGGAACGAGCAGTAAGCATCATCCTAGCATCCGTCCGTGAGGCGAGATGGTCGCACTGCTACTCCCTCACTCGCCCCAGACGGTTCTTTGTCTCGCGCGCTCCGCGCGCCTATGGAGGCTCGAGCTGCACTCATCGCGGCAAACGAGCTCCTGCGCTACTGCCCTGTCGACGACGTCTACGATGAGTGGCTCGACCGCGTCGCCAAGCTCGTCCGCGCCGCAGCGGGCTCCCCCGCGCCGTCCTTCTCGCTGCACCACGCCCGCCCTGCGCGGGCGATGAAGCTCCAGGGGCACCTCAGCCGCCTCCCCCTCAAGAAGGTGCCTTGGCCCCAAGGCGTGTGGCCCGTGGGCGGAACCCACTCCGTCTGGCGCTAGCGCAGCAAGAGCAGAGCTGTCAATAGGTCCCTCGCCCCCAAGAAGCTGCCCGAGTGCTCCCTACACCGGCTCGTCATGACCGCGCTCCTGCTCCAGCACGCCAAGACCCCGTGCTGCTCCCAGCTGCAGCGCATGGGGACCCGCAAGACCAGGCTCTCTGTCACCAAAGGCCTCCCGTGGCCACAACAAGCTGCCACGCCTTCACCACCGAGCTGCGCAGCGTCACGTGGCCTAGCAAGTTCAAGCCAGACCTGCCTCCTCGCTACGACGGTACGGCCGACCCAGCGGAGTTCCTCCAGCTCTACGAGCTGGGCATTGAAGCCGCCAGCCGGGACGAGAAGGTCATGGCGAACTGGTTTCCCATGGCACTCAAGGACGGAGCCCGCACCTGGCTCCTGAACCTAGCTCCTGGCACGATCTCCTCCTCGGACGAGATGCGCACCCGCTTCATCGCCAACTTCCAAGGTACTCGCGACCGGCCTCCTGCCGTGAGCGACATGCGCTGCATCAAGCAGCAACCAGGGGAGACCCTGCAGAAGTACATCCAGCGCTTCAACAACGCACGCCTCAAGATTCCCAAGGTGACCGAGGAGGCCATCATCTGAGCCTTCTCCGACGGTGTGCGTGACGTCAAGATGAAGGAGGAACTGGCGAAGAAGATCTGTGCACTTTCTTGGAGCTATTCAACTTGGCGACCAAGTGCGCCAGGGCTGAGGAAGGGCGCCTTTCCCTCCTCGAGCTGCCAGCCGCAGACCCGAAGAGAAGAAATCCAAGGCCAGGGCGTGAAGCGCAAAGGGCTGCCATGCTCAGGCAGAACCGGACACCAAGTGGGGCGAGATCAGCCCGAGTCTTCCAAGGGCAGCGGTCTGTGTGTACCGCGACCTCCACACCCATAACACCAACGAATGTCAAGAGCTCCGGGCCGTGCGAGAAGGGAGGATCAGCCGGCGGCCCGACCGCAACGATCGAGGCTACGACTGAGGAGGAGGAAGGAACGTAGGACGCCGGGAAGATCGAGGCCCTCGCCAAGGGTGGCGCGACCGACCTCGCGAGGATCGCTGTTAGGATCAGCCTCACGAGGGAGACTGGAGGGATCAGCCTCGCGAGGATCGCCCACGAAGGAAGCGTGGGCCTCCTCCTCTGCCGCGCAGCCAAGGAGAAAGCGAGGACCATCATCGGGGACGAGGGGCTGGGGGCTTCGGGGCAGCGCGATCGCTTGCATCCTGGGCAGAGCTCAAGCCCCAGCCTCTCAACGCATCTTCAAGCAGTTCACCCGCGAAGTGAATGCACTCCTCCCCAAGCTCGAAGCCACACGCCCTCTCGGGTGGTCGCGTGCGCCATCACGTTCAGCTCAGCGGATCAGCTCAAGTCTTGGCTGCCACTGGAGTCCTCCCGATGCTTTGTTCCCCAATCATCGACCCAGCGTGCAAGTCACGGGACCCTCATCGGCCGGCGGGCAGTGCTCATATCTCCTACTCGGGACAAGCTCTACTCGCCCGTGCAGCTCTGTTTCGGCATGGAGAAAAGGTCTCCAACACCATAGCAGAATATGAAGGCCTAATAGCAGGTCAGAAGGCGCAGCTGCCCTAGGGTGAAGCGCCTTACCATCAAGGTGATTCACAACTCCTCGTCAACTTCTCCAACAAGGTGTACGAGCCGAGGGATGAGCACACGGAAGCCTACCTTGCGGAGGTCCGCAGGATGGAGAAAGCGATTCGAGGGCTGGAGTTGCAGCATGTGCCCGTGGCACCAATCGGGAGGCCGGCGACATCGCCAAGCAGGCATCCAGGCGGCTACCTCGGGAGCACTGGCGTCTTTGAGGCGGCTCTTCAAGCCCTCGGACATGCCATCCTTGTCAAGCGGGCGCAGCCTGGGAGGAGCTCCCTAGCCACCAGCCTCGGGGCCCGGTGCGTGGCCCGGCCTCGGGAGGCGCGCTGCTCTTGGCGATGGAGCCTCGGGAGGGTCTTGGATCACGAGCTCTGGAGCTACTTGGCGCAAGGGACCTTACCGAAGAAGGAGGAGGAAGCGGAGCGTGTGGTGCGGCAAGCCACAACATACTGCATCAGGGATGGAGAGATCTATCGGAAGCGACTAAATGATGTGTCCCTATGCTGCATCTCCAGGGAGCAAGGGAAGGAACTGCTGGCAGATATGCACGGTGGAGACTGTGGGCATCATTCATCATCGCGGACCCTCGTGGGCAAGGCGTTCCACATCGGTTTCTATTGGCCTACTGCGCTCAATGATGCCGTAGAACTGGTGAAGACTTGCAAGGCCTGCCAATTCCATGCCAAGTAGATCCATCAGCCGGCGGGAGGTCCAAACTATACCCCTCTCGTGGCCATTCGCGGTCTGGGGGCTGGATATCCTGGGCCCGTTCCCTCGGGCGCCAGGGGGCTATCACTACCTCTACGTCGCCGTGGACAAGCTCACCAAGTGGGCTGAAGTGGAAGCTGTCTGCACCATCCCATGAGTTCTGCGGTCAAGTTCATAAAGGGCATCGTGAGCGGTTCGGGTGCCGAACGCATCATCACCCACAGCAGTTCGCAGTTCACGGTAACCTTTTCAAAACATATTGTGCTAACCTTGGGGCCAGATATGCTCGCCTCGATAGCGCACCCACGGAGCAACCGTCAAGCCGAGCGGTTGAAGCGAGAGGTCTTGAGAGGCCTCAAGACCAGAACATTCAAGAAGAAATTTGGAGGCTGCGGCGAGAGGCTGGTACAGCGAGCTGCGATGCGTGTTGTGGTCCATCCGCACGACCGCGACCAAGCCAACCGGCAAGACCCCGTTCTTCCTGGTCTATGGAGCTGGAGCAGTCCTCCCTCACGAGGTCAGACGTCGTTCCCCACGGGTCCTGGCATTCGACGAGGCGCAGCAGGACGCCATGCGAGGGACAAACCTCGTCTTTGGGGAGGAGCATCGGCGGGAAGCAGCTGCGGCAGCAAGATACCAACAAGCGCTACGGGCGATACCACTGCCGCAACATCCGCCCCGGGACTCTCGAGGTAGGAGACCTCGTGCTCAGCGGGGTTCTCTCCAGGGAGGGACTGCATAAGCTCTCTCCCATGTGGGAGGGCCCGTTCAAGGTTGTTCATGTTTCGAGGCCCGGCTCCGCGACAGGAGACTCGGGAGGGTGCCCGCCCGAGCGCGTGGAACATCCAGCACCTCCGGAGGTTTTACCCCTAAAAAGGCCCAGAGCCTGTGAAGAAGGCGAACGCCTGTGAAGCCGCTGCGTTTTGGAAAAGGCCCAAAGCCCGTGAAGAAGGCGAACGCCTGTGAAGCCTCTGTGTTTTGGAAAAGGCCCAGAGCCTATGAAGAAGGCGAACGCCTGTGAAGCCGCTGCGTTTTGGAAAAGGCCCAGAGCCTGTGAAGAAGGCGAACGCCTGTGAAGCCGCTGCATTTTGGAAAAGGCCCAGAGCCTGTGAAGAAGGCAAGCGCCTGTGAAGTTTATCTTTCTGAGAAAGGCCCGGAGCCTGTGAAGAAGGCCAATGCCTGTGAAGCTCGCCACCCATGACACTCTCACGTAATAATGAGTTGGGGTTGTACCGCCCGGAGTCTCGTGGAGCGCCGGCCTCGGGCCCTGGGCTCCCTCCCACACCAGATGGCAGACACTTAGCTCAGCTATTGGTGAGAAGGCGTCAAGACTAGATTAGGTGCGACGGTTTTCTCATTTGCTTTCTGCAGTTGGCTTGTTCATCCCCATTCGAGGTTTTATTGAAGTTGTTGCCATCTTTGGCTTGTGACTCTTGCCTTTTCGCTCGCATTGCCTCGATTTCTCTCGCGCAAGTCTCGCGAGGAACAACGTGAGCACCCTCGCGAGTGTTTTCTGCCCTAATCGTTTTAGGCTCCCCTACCCGGGTCCACTACAGGAGCACCCCTCCAGTCCGTGCCCCATGGGCACCGCGATGCAAACACAAGACCTAGGTCGGTCGCCTCCTGGTGAGGCCGGAGCTACCTCTCAGACTAACCATGGGACATGAAGCGTTAAGCGAGGCCTAGGCCTCGGGAGGCGAGGGCCACGACAGGCGCCCAGCTAAGTAATTTCTCTGCAGCGTGTCGCTAAAGGCATAATACCAAGATAGCGGAAATAGTACGATAACTAACATCAATAGTCCAAGCACGCCCACGTGGGGCCCTACACTACTGTTTCTTTGCGCATGAAAAGGAAAAGGAACAAAACAGCGACTACTTTGACACCAACTTCGCAGGGGAGACTCGAACTGCCTCGGGAGCTCAGCGGACTCCTCTCGCTTCACCGGGGCGAGATGGCGGGTGGACCCGCTACCTCCCCTCAGGCGGGCTTGGGCGCTGAGGCTGGTCGCGCCACCATTTGGAGGAGCCGCTGCCCAAAGAAGAGTCGTCAAAGCTCGACGAGCCCTCGCGCGCCGCCGACCACGCTGCTATTGTCGTCTTCATCATCGCTGGGCTGGACCCACGACCGTGGTCGTCGTTCTCGAGGAAGCACCAGTCTGGCGACCATCTTCCCGAACACCCTCACATAGAGGTGGCATCGCAAATCAAACTTGAAGTGCAGGGTGCACCGCGGCTCGAGACCACGCGTGGGCAAGCGTTTGCCGGCCATGGTCGGGGCCGAGCTCCGGCTGCGAGACCTCCGGTGAAGCCGGGAGGCTGGCTGCGGCAACCATCCGCCTAAAGCCAGAGGCCGCCCGGGGCACCAGCCGGAAGCTCACCTAGGAGGAAGCAAGGAAGCTGGAGCCGGGTGCTGGTCGGCTCCGCCGTCCACACAACGAACTCGGCAGCACCTCTGCCGAGTGGAAGCGCGGCCTAGGGGGTCGCAGGCCCGAAGGCCCCTCAAAGAGCTGCCTGCCGCCCGTCACCACGCGGGAGATCACCTCCACGACCGCGAGGAGCCACCATGGGAGGCATAGGGTGTTTGCGAGGACGGCCTCGACCGCGCTTGGGCGGGGGAGAGTCAGGCTCCACCTGGCGAGCCTTCCCCTTCTCCGCGGCTGAGAACCTCTTTGGCGGAGCCATGGAGAAGAAGAAGAAGCAAGAGGAGATGGACTAGAAGGGCACGCGCCGTCCCGTACTTATAGCCGGGGAAGGCCAACCACCGGCCTCCACGATCACAGGTAGTCATGACCCGCTTTGCATGCAGGGACTTGTCAATTCATGCAGTCGCCGAGGCGTCGTGGGGGAGCAGGGCCAATCAATCGCCTTGCAGTGCCCAAGGCCGCATGCTGTTAGGGCCCGCGGCGCTTCGCACTTGCCACTTCGCTTCTCTGCTCAGCCAAGTCCAGGCGCGCCTTGGGCCCGGGGGCTACTATCGGTGTTCTGGGAAGGGGGTCCCCAGACTTGCCTGCCCGCGGCCTGCGGCGTGGCTCAAGGGGTGGCCCAGCAAGGCCGATCTTCATCAGCACAAGCTCAAGACCCTCACAAGGGGCCAAGCCTCTCGGGGCGGACGACAGGAAGCTTCCTCTGGCACGGCCTCGTCAGGCTGGCTCGCGAGGAGGCGGAGAGATCAAGGCGGGGTACCTCACGAGGTGCCCATGACGCAAGCCATGATGACCAAGGGTGCCGGTAGGCGCCCACGCATGTGTCCTCCTTTCCTCTTTGGTGCAAAGGAGCAAGCGCGAGCAAGAGTATCAAGCAAAGGCATCCGTTTGATTGCAACAAGACCAAGACCGTTACAGCGGCAGGAAGGAAGTCATCGTGGAGCCCAAGCCGGCGTCACCACCAGAGCCTTTGACAGGCGAGGACCAACTTTAGTCAGGATAAGTGTACTAGATGTTCCCGTTCAAAATGGCCAATTGTTGGCGCCCTTCCCACTCGATATTTGGCAAGAGGCCAAGGGCCTTTGCCTATAAATAGGACTAGCCAACCGCAAGGTAGATGCATCGAGAGAAAGGATCCAGCATCTGGGATCAGCAGAGAGAGAGAGAGAGAGCGAATGAACTCCCCCTAGCAGTTCATCGCACCAGCCAAGAACAGACCCTCGCGAGGCTGTTCTTCCTTGTATTGTTCATCATCAGCCCAAGAGGCAATCCACCACACCACAAACTAGAGTAGGGTATTACACCACAATGGTGGCCCGAACTAGTATAAACCCTGTGTCTCTTATGTTGTTCCTTTCATAGTTTAGATCCTAGCTAGGCGGCGAGGTGCAGGTAGGTAGAGGGCGAGATCTCCGCGCGCACCCCAGTGTTCGAACCTAGAGGGTCAGCCGGAACCCGAAATCCAACACTCTCTTCACAAGGCACCGTGATGACTCCACCGCTTCCTGGCATCTTTAGGACATTGTAGCCGTGATGAGTCATGGCCATGAATTTGGCCGGAGCTGGGTACCCGAGGATGGCATTGTATGGAAGGCGAATGTGGGCGACGTTGAAGTCAATGAGCTCGGTGCGGTAGTTGTCGCACGCCCCGAAGGTGACAGGGAGGCGGACATGCCCTATCGGAACTATGGAGCCATCAGTGACTCCGGAGAAAGGCTTGGTTGGCTGAAGCTGATTGTACGACACTTGGAGATTATTGAATGTCTCGACGGACAGGACATTGAGACCTGCTCCGCCATCGATGAGGGTCCTGGTGACTTGCATGTTGGTGATGATTGGGGAACAAAGCATCGGGAGGACTCCGGCTGTGGCTGCGCACTTGAGCTGATCCGCTGAGCTGAACGTGATGGCGCATGCTGACCACCTGAGAGGGCGCGTGGCTTCGAGCTTGGGAGGACTGCATTCACCGTGGGCGAACTGCTTGAAGATGTGCTGAGAGGCTGGGGCTTGAGCTCCGCCCAGGATGCAAGCGATTGTGCGTGCCTCCTGGAAGCCCCCAGCTCCCTTCTCCTGATGATGGTCTTCATTTCTCCTTGGCGGCGGTGGCAAAGGAGGGAGGCCTGTGTTGCCTTGTGGGTGATCCTCGCGAGGCTGATCCCTCCAGCCTCCCTCGCGAGGCGGGTCCCTCCAACCTCCCTCGCGAGGCTGATCCTGCCAGCGGTCCTTGCGAGGTCGGTCACGCCACCCTTGGCGAGGGCCACGGTCTTCCCAACGTCCTGTGCTTCTTCCTCCTCCTCGGCCGTAGCCTCGATCATTGCGGTCGGGGCGTCGACCGATTCGCCCTTCTCGCACGGCCCTGAGCTCTTGGCATTCGTTGGTGTTGTGGGTGTGGAGGTCGTGGTACACGCAGTACCGACTGCCCTTGGAAGACTCGGGCTGATCCCTGCCTCGCTTGGTGTCTGGTTCTGCCGCGAGCATGGCAGCCCCCTTGCGCTTCATGTCCTTGACCTTGGGCTTCTTCTCTTCGGGGTTGGCAGCCGACAGCTCGAGGAGGGAAAGGCGTCCTTCCTCAGCCCTGGCGCACTTGGTCGCCAAGTTGAACAGCTCCAGGGATGTGCACGGGTCTTCATGCATTGCCAGCTCCTCCTTCATCTTGACGTCATGCACACCGCCGGAGAAGGCTGAGATGATGGCTTCCTCGGTTACCTTGGGAATTTTGAGGCGTGCGTTGTTGAAGCACTGGATGTACTTCTGCAGGGTCTCTCCTGGCTGCTGTTTGATGTGGCGCATGTCGCCCACGGCAGGAGGCCGGTCGCGAGTTCCTTGGAAGTTGGCGATGAAGCGGGTGCGCATCTCGTCCTAGGAGGAGATCGTGCTAGGAGCCAGGTTCAGGAGCCAGGTGCGGGCACCGTCCTTGAGCGCCATGGGAAACCAGTTCGCCATGACCTTCTCGTCCCCGTTGGCGGCTTCGATGCCCAGCTCATAGAGCTGGAGGAGGGCTCGGGAGGCACCTCCGTGGTGGCATGCAGATCTTTGTGAAGACATAGAATGCTCAAGATCAAATGAGGATAAGAGGGCAACCATCCTCACCGAAGAAACCCACAAGACCCCTGGCAAGACCCTTGCCGGGAGAATAACGCATACGGCAAGACCCTTGCCGGGAGGAATAGCGATGCCACAACCAAGACCCTTGCTGGGCCACCAGACAAGGCCCTCGCCAAAGCACACCAGCTGGGCCACTGCCAGGTCCGCACCAGATAAGTCTTCACCGCCGTTCGCATGCAACTTTCGACCCAACCAGCTGGGCAGGCACCTGCGTGGCGGCATGCAATCCTTCGTGGAGGCTCCACCACCGCGCCACCTCAGCTGCCTGCCTGCCTACATGGCACCGCATGCGCCACTGGCCAGGGCACGTGTCGAAGCGAGGAGGAGCGGCGACGGACGGGACGGGCCTCGCCCCCGTCCCCAATAAAGCGAAGGGACACCTAAGCCTCGCATTAAATGCGTCTTGTCCTGTAATACTAGCGACAGACTCGCGACACTGTACCCTTTCCACCTCCTGCTTGCCACTGTGGCGATCCCTTTCCCTATAAAAGGAGGCCCGAGGCAACCAGGGAGAGGATTCAGCTCTTTGGAACCTCGCAGCACCTAGAGGTAGTTCGAGAGCTCAAGAACACTCAATACATCCACCAAAGCAGGACTAGGGTTTTACGCATCCTCGCGGCCCGAACCTGGGTAAAATCCCTTTGTGTTATCTGCTGGTCCCGCTCTCCTCACGATCCCCGCGCCCCGCAACCGTAGAAGGGATTCCTGTGATCCCATAGGTGTCGTTTCCCACCGACATCTTTGGCGCGCCAGGTAATGGACGCGGAATTGTGAGAATCTGGTCCAACAGTTGACTTAGCTATTCTCCATCGCCATGGCTCCTAAGAAGAAAGCGACCACGGTGATCGGTTTGTCCGAAACCGGGTTGGTATCGGCGCGGACCGGCAGTGGGCCAGTCGCGGAGAGGACCCGTGGCGTGGCCCGCGAACATCCACATCGCCCTAATGGTCCGGACCTGGCGAGCGGCGTCGTTCGCGCGCCAGGCGGCGAGCCACCAATCACGGGTTCCGGAGACGGAGTCGGGCCCCCTGCAGGCGGTGCGGGGCCCTCCAGGGGTGCCGCCTGTTGGAAATATGCCCTAGAGGCAATAATAAATTAGTTATTATTATATTTCCTTGTTCATGATAATCGTTTATTATTCATGCTATAATTGTATTGACCGGAAACAGCGATACATGTGTGGATACATAGACAACACCATGTCCCTAGTAAGCCTCTAGTTAACTAGCTCGTTGATCAATAGATGGTTACGGTTTCCTGACCATGGACATTGGATGTCATTGATAACGGGATCACATCATTAGGAGAATGATGTGATGGACAAGACCCAATCCTAAGCCTAGCACAAAGATCGTGTAGTTAGTATGCTAAAGCTTTTCTAATGTCAAGTATCTTTTCCTTAGACCATGAGATCGTGCAATTCCGGATACCGTAGGAGTGCTTTGGGTGTATCAAGCGTCACAAGCGTGGCGGGTGACTATAAAGGTGCACTACAGGTATCTCCGAAAGTGACCATTGGGTTGACACGGATCAAGGCTGGGATTTGTCACTCGTAAGCGGAGAGGTATCTCTGGGCCCACTCGGTAGGACATCATCATAATGTGCACAATGTGACCAAGGGGTTGATCACGGGATGATGTGTTACGGAACGAGTAAAGAGACTTGCGTAACGAGATTGAACAAGGTATCGGGATACCGACGATCGAATCTCGGGCAAGTCAATACCGCTAGACAAAGGGAATTGTATACGGGATCGATTGAGTCCTTGACATCGTGGTTCATCCGATGAGATCATCGTGGAACATGTGGGAGCCAACATGGGTATCCAGATCCGCTGTTGGTTATTGACCGGAGAACGTCTCGGTCATATCGCATGTCTCCCGAACCCGTAGGGTCTACACTTAAGGTTCGATGGCGCTAGGGTTATATAGGAAGTTTGTATGTGGTTACCGAATGTTGTTCGAGTCCGGATGAGATCCCGGACGTCACGAGGAGTTCGGAATGGTCGGAGGTAAAGATTTATATATGGAAAGTTGTTGTTGGGTTCGGGAAAAGTTCGGGTTTTTTGGATTGTACCGGAAGCTTCGGAAGGTTCGGAGGATTCGGAGGGGTCCGGAGGTCCGGAAATTGTTCCACCACGTCCAATACAGTAGCATGGGCTGTGAGGGCCCTAGCCATAATGGGCCAAGGAACCAGCCCCCAAGGCCCATGCGCATGGGAAGGGTAAAACCCTAAAGGGAGGCCTCCACTTGACTTGGGAGGCACTCCTCCCCCTTGGCCGCCCCTAGATGGGATCTAGGGCTGGCCGCACCCCTGGGGTGGGGAAACCCTAAAGGGCGCAGCCCCCTTCCCCTATATATAGTTGAGGTTTGGGGCTGCCGGAGACATGAGAACTTCTCCTCTCGTTGGCGCAGCCCTGCTCTCTTCTTCCTCCTCTCCCTTGGTGCTTGGCGAAGCCTGCGGGATTGCCACGCTCCTCCATCACCACCATGCCGTTGTGTTGCTGCTGGATGGAGTCTTCCTCAACCTCTCCTCTCTCCTTGCTGGATCAAGGCGTGGGAGGCGTCACCGGGCTGTACGTGTGTTGAGCAGCGGAGGTGCCGTCCGTTCGCACTTGATCTCGGTGATTTGAATCACGGCAGCACGACTCCTTCAACCCGTTCACTTGAGCGCTTCCGCTTAACGATCTACAAGGGTATGTAGATGCACTCTCCTTCCCTCGTTGCTAGTTTCTCCATAGATAGATCTTGGTGACACGTGGAAAATTTTGAATTTCTGCCTCGTTCCCCAACAGTGGCATCATGAGCTAGGTCTATTGCGTAGATTCTTTGCACGAGTAGAACACAAAGTAGTTGTGGGCGTTGATGTTGTTCAATATGCTTACCGTTACTAGTCCAATCTTGTTTCGACGGTATTGTGGGATGAAGCGGCCGGACCGACCTTACGTACTCTTCGTGAGGCGAGTTCCACCGGTGACATGCACTTGGTGCATAAGGTGGCTAGCGGGTGCCGATCTCTCCCACTTTAGTCGGAAGCGGATTCGATGAAAAGGGTCCTTATGAAGGGTAAATAGCAATTGGCATATCACGTTGTGGTTTTGCGTGAGGTAAGAAAGCGTTCTTGCTAGAAACCCATAGCAGCCACGTAAAACATGCAACAACAATTAGAGGGCGTCTAACTTGTTTTTGCGGGGTATGCTATGTGATGTGATATGGCCAAGAAGAATGTGATGAATGATATGTGATGTATGAGATTGATCATGTTCTTGTAATAGGATTCACGACTTGCATGTCGATGAGTATGACAACCGGCAGGAGCCATAGGAGTTGTCTTTATTTATTGTATGACCTGCGTGTCATTAAACAACGCCATGTAATTACTTTACTTTATTGCTAACGGTAGCCATAGTAGTAGAAGTAATAGTTGGCGAGACAACTTCATGAAGACACGATGATGGAGATCATGATGATGGAGATCATGGTGTCATGCGGTGACGATGATGATCATGGAGCCCCAAGATGGAGATCAATGGAGCTATATGATATTGGCCATATCATGTCACTACTATATAATTGCATGTGATGTTTATTATGTTTATGCATCTTGTTTACTTAGAAGCGACGGTAGTAAATAAGATGATCCCTTACACAAATTTCAAGAAGTGTTCTCCCCGACTGTGCACCGTTGCTACAGTTAAGTCGCTTCTAAGCACCACGTGATGATCGGGTGTGATGGATTCTTACGTTCACATACAGCGGGTGTAAGACAGATTTACACAGCAAAAACACTTGGGGTTAACTTGCGAGCCTAGCATGTGCAGACATGGCCTCGGAACACGGAGACCGAAAGGTCGAGCATGAGTCGTATAGTAGATCGATCAACATGAAGATGTTCACCGATGATGACTAGTCCGTCTCACGTGATGATCGGACACGGCCTAGTTGACTCGGATCATGTAATCACTTAGATGACCGGAGGGATGTCTATCTGAGTGGGAGTTCATAAGATGAACTTAATTATCTTGAACATAGTCAAAAGACCTTTTGCAAATTATGTCGAAGCTCGCGCTTTAGTTCCCTGTTTAGATATGTTCCTAGAGAAAATATAGTTGAAAGTTGAAAGTAGCGATTATGCGGACAGTAGAAAGCTTATGTCCTTAATGCACGCTCGGTGTGCTGAACCCCAAGCGTCGTTTGTGGATGTTGCGAACATCGGACATACACGTTTTGATAACTACGTGATAGTTCAGTTAAGCGGTTTAGAGTTGAGGCACCAAGGCGTTTTGAAACGTCACGGAACATATGAGATGTTTGAAGGCTGAAATTGGGATTTCAGGCTCGTGCCCACGTCAAGAGGTATAAGACCTCCGACGATTTTCTTAGCCTGCAAACTAAGGGAGAAAAGCTCAATCGTTGAGCTTGTGCTCAGATTATGCGAGTGCAACAATCACTTGAATCGGAGGGAGTTGATCTTCCGGATGAGATAGTGATGTTTCTCCAAAGTCATTGCCACCAAGCTGCTAGAGCTTCGTGATGAACTATAACATATCGAGGGATAGATATGATGATCCTTGAAGTATTCGCTATGTTTGACACCACGAAAGTAGAAATCAAGAAGGAGCATCAATTGTTGATGGTTGGTGAAACCACTAGTTTCAAGAAGGGCAAGGGCAAGAAGGGACACTTCATGAAACGGCAAATCAGTTGTTGCTCCAGTGAAGAAACCCAAGGTTGAACCCAAACCGAGACTAAGTGCTTACGTAATAAGGGGAACAGCCTTTGGAGCAGAATTACCCTAGATACTTGGTAGATGAGAAGGCTGGAAAGGTCGATAGAAGTATATTGGATATACATTATGTTAATGTGTACTTTACTAGTACTCCTAGTAGCACCAGGGTATTAGATACGGTTCGGTTGCTAAGTGTTAGTAACTCGAAACAAAAGCTACGGAATAAGCGGAGACTAGCTAAAGGTGAGTGACGATATGTGTTGGAAGTGTTTCCAAGTTTGATGTGATCAAACATCGCACGCTCCCTCTACCATCAAGATTAGTATTAAACCTGAATAATTGTCATTTGGTGTTTGCGTTGAGCATAGACATGATTGGATTATGTCTATCGCAATCTGTTATTCATTTAAGGAGAATAATGGTTACTCTATTTATTTGAATAATACCTTCAATGGTCTTGCACCTAAAGGAATGGTTTATTGAATCTCGATCGTAGTGATACACATTTTCATGCCAAAAGATATAAGATAGTAATGATAGTACCACTTACTTGTGGCATCGCCATGTAAGTCATATTGGTGTAAAACGCATGAAGAAGCTCCATGTTGATGGATCTTTGGACTCACTCGTTTTGAAAAGTTTGAGACATGTGAACCATGTCTATTGGTGTATCGCATGAAGAAACTCCATGCAGATGGATCGTTTGGACTCACTTGATTTTGAATCACTTGAGATATGCAAAACATACCACATGGGCAAGATGAGTGAAAAGCCTCGGTTTGATAAGATGGAACAAGATAGCAACTTGTTGGAAGTAACACATTTTGATGTGTGCAGTCAATGAGTCTTTGAGGCATGCAGTGAATATCGTTATGTTCTTACTTCACAGATGATTTGAGTAGATGTTGAGTATATTTACTTGATGAAACACAAGTCTGAATTATTAAAAGGTTCAAGTAATTTCAGAGTGAAGTTGAAGATCTTCGTGACAAGAGGATAGAATGTCTATGATATGATCATAGAGATGAATATCTGAGTTATGAGTTTTGGCACACAATTAAGACATTGTGCAAATTGTTTCACAATTAATACCGCCTGGAACACCATAGTGTGATGGTGTGTCCGAACATCATAGTTGCACTCTATTGGATATGGTGCGTACCATGATATCTCTTATCGAATTACCACTATCGTTTATGGGTTAGGCATTAGAGACAACCGCACTCACTTTAATAGGGCACCACGTAATTCCGTTGAGACGACACCGTTTGGAGAAACCTAAGTTGTCGTTTCTTAAAAGTTTGGGGCTGCGACGCTTATGTGAAAAAGTTTCAGGTTGATAAGCTCGAACCCAAAGCGGATAAAATGCATCTTCATAGGACACCCAAAAACAGTTGGGTATACCTCCTAATTCAGATCCGAAAGCAATAGGGATTGTTTCTTGAATCGGATCCTTTCTCGAGGAAAAGTTTGTCTCAGAAAGTTGAGTGGGAGGATGGTGGAGACTTGATGAGGTTATTGAACCGTCACTTCAACAAGTGTGTAGCAGGGCACAGGAAGTTGTTCCCGTGGCACCTACACCAATTGAAGTAGAAGCTTATGATAGTGATCATGAAGTTTCGGATCAAGTCACTACCGAACCTCGTAGGATGACAAGGATGCGTACTGCTTCAGAGTGGTACGGTAATCCTGTCTTGAAGGTCATGTTGCTAGACAACAATGAACCTACGAGCTATGGAGAAGCGATGGTGGGCCCAAATTCCGACAAATGGTTAGAAGCCATGAAATCCGAGATAGGATCCATGTATCAGAACAAAGCATGGACTTTGGTGGACTTGCCGATGATCGGCAAGCCATTGAGATGAATGGATCTTTAAGAAGAAGAGCGGACATGGACGGTAATGTCACCTTCTATGAAGCTCGACTTGTGGCAAGAGTTTTCACAAGTTCAAGGAGTTGACTACGATGAGATTTTCTCATCCGTAGCGATGCTTAAGTCCGTCGGAATCATGTTAGCATTGCTGCATTTATGAAATCTGGCAAATGGATGTCAAAACGAGTTTCCTTACCAGTTTTCGTAAGGAAAGGTTGTATGTGATACAATCAGAAAGTTTTTCGATCCTAAGGATGCTAAAAGGTATGCTAGCTCAGCGATCCTTCTAAGGACTGGAGTAAGCATCTCGGAGTTGGAATGTGCACTTTGATGAAATGATCAAAGATTTTGGGTTTATACAAAGTTTATGAGAAACTTGTATTTCCAAAGAAGTGAGTGGGAGCACTATAGAATTTTGATGAGTATATGTTGTTGACATATTGTTGATCAGAAATGATGTAGAATTTCTGGAAAGCATATAGGGTTATTTGAAAAGTGTTTTCAAGTGAAAACCTGGATTAAGCTACTTGAACATTGAGCATCAAGATCTATAGTGATAGATCAAAATGCTTAATGGTACTTTCAAATGAGCATATACCTTGACATGATCTTGAAAGTGTTCAAGATGGATCAGTCAAAGAAGGAGTTCTTGCCTGAGATGTAAGGTATGAAGTTAAGAGTTAAAGCTCGACCACAACAGAAAAGAGAAAAAGGACGAAGGTCGTCCCTATGCTTCAGACATAGGCTCTATAGTATGCTATCTTGTGTACCGCACCGGAAGTGTGCCTTGCCATGAGTCGGTCAAGGGTACAAGAATGATCCAGAATGGATCATTGGACAGCGGTCAAAATTGTCCTTGGAGTAAATAAGGACATGTTTCTCGATTATGGAGGTGATAAAGAGTTAGGCGTAAAGGGTTACGTCGATGCAAGCTTTAACACCTATCCGAATGACTCGAGTAGCAAACCGGATCGTATAGTGGAGCAACCATTTGGAATAGCTTCAAGTGGGCGTGGAAGAAACATTTACAATATGACATAGAGAATTGAAAACACACGGATCTGAAAGGTTCAGACCGTTGACTAAAACCGTTGACTAAAACCTCTCTCACAAGCAAAACATGATCAAACCTCGAACTCATTGAGTCTAAATCACATGATGATGTGAACTAGTTTGAGACACTAGTAAACTCTTTGGATGTTGGTCACATGGCGATGTGACCTATCGATGTTAATCACATGGCGATGTGAACTAGATTATTGACTCTAGTGCAAGTGGGAGACTGTTGGAAATATGCCCTAGAGGCAATAATAAATTAGTTATTATTATATTTCCTTGTTCATGATAATCGTTTATTATTCATGCTATAATTGTATTGATAGGAAACAGCGATACATGTGTGGATACATAGACAACACCATGTCCCTAGTAAGCCTCTAGTTAACTAGCTCGTTGATCAATAGATGGTTACGGTTTCGACCATGGACATTGGATGTCATTGATAACGGGATCACATCATTAGGAGAATGATGTGATGGACAAGACAATCCTAAGCCTAGCACAAAGATCGTGTAGTTCGTATGCTAAAGCTTTTCTAATGTCAAGTATCTTTTCCTTAGACCATGAGATCGTGCAATTCCGGATACCGTAGGAGTGCTTTGGGTGTATCAAGCGTCTGGCGTGGCGGGTGACTATAAAGGTGCAC
Organism: Aegilops longissima; assembly: GCA_021605205.1. Classification (NCBI taxonomy): domain Eukaryota; kingdom Viridiplantae; phylum Streptophyta; class Magnoliopsida; order Poales; family Poaceae; genus Aegilops; species Aegilops longissima. The sequence goes on from JAHIAM010005372.1 coordinate 24,778, forward strand.
TACAGGTATCTCCGAAAGTGACCATTGGGTTGACACGGATCAAGCTGGGATTTGTCACTCCGTAAAGCGGAGAGGTATCTCTGGGCCCACTCGGTAGGACATCATCATAATGTGCACAATGTGACCAAGGGGTTGATCACGGGATGATGTGTTACGGAGCGAGTAAAGAGACTTGCCGGTAGCGAGATTGAACAAGGTATCGGGATACCGACGATCGAATCTCGGGCAAGTACAATACCGCTAGACAAAGGGAATTGTATACGGGATCGATTGAGTCCTTGACATCGTGGTTCATCCGATGAGATCATCGTGGAACATGTAGGAGCCAACATGGGTATCCAGATCCGCTGTTGGTTATTGACGGAGAAACGTCTCGGTCATGTCTCGCTTGTCTCCGAACCCGTAGGGTCTACACATAAGGTTCGGTGGCGCTAGGGTTATATAGGAAGCTTGTATGTGGTTACCGAATGTTGTTCGAGTCCGGATGAGATCCGGACGTCACGAGGAGTTCGGAATGGTCCGGAGGTAAAGATTTATATATGGAAAGTTGTTGTTGGGTTAGGAAAAAGTTCGGGTTTTTCGGTATTGTACCAGGAAGCTTCGGAAGGTTCGGAGGATTCGAGGGGTCCGGAGGTCCGGAAATTGTTCCACCACGTCCAATACAGTAGCATGGGCTGTAGGGGGGCGCCCTAGCCATAATGGGCCAAGGGAACCAGCCCCCCCAAGGCCCATGCGCATGGGAAGGGTAAAACCCTAAAAGGGGAGGCCTCCACTTGACTTGGGAGGCACTCCTCCCCCCTTGGCCGCCCCCCCTAGATGGGATCTAGGGCTGGCCGCACCCCTTGGGGTGGGGAAACCCTAAAGGGGGCGCAGCCCCCCCTTTCCCCTATATATAGTTGAGGTTTGGGGCTGCCAGAGACATGAGAACTTCTCCTCTCGTTGGCGCAGCCCTGCATCTCTTCTTCCTCCTCTCCCTAGGTGCTTGGCGAAGCCCTGCGGGATTGCCATGCTCCTCCATCACCACCATGCCGTTGTGTTGCTGCTGGATGGAGTCTTCCTCAACCTCTCCCTCTCTCCTTGCTGGATCAAGGCGTGGGAGACGTCACCGGGCTGTACGTGTGTTGAACGCGGAGGTGCCGTCCGTTCGGCACTTGATCATCGGTGATTTGAATCACGACGAGTACGACTCCTTCAACCCCGTTCACTTGAACGCTTCCGCTTAACGATCTACAAGGGTATGTAGATGCACTCTCCTTCCCTCGTTGCTAGTTTCTCCATAGATAGATCTTGGTGACACGTAGGAAAATTTTTGAATTTCTGCTACGTTCCCCAACACCGCCGTCCCGCCACGCGGCGGCACGGCGATCTCCAAAGCGCTAACACCGGCGCCCACGGCGCGCTCCTCTCAGGTTGTGCGTGATGAGCAGCGTCACCCTGCTAGTGACCCTGCGCGCCGCCCTGGGAAGAGTCCCGTGCGTCCTTCACATAAAGGAGAGGGCCAGCATGCGCGCCGAGGTGCTGCTGGAGGTGGCGAACGGCTGCGGAGCCGTGACATAGCTCCTTCTAACGTGGTTAGAAGTCGAGGCGCATCGCGGTCCACCCAGCTTTCGCCGCCACCCACGCCAGTGGAAGCCCTAGCGCGCGCAGCTGCTCCTCGATTTTCCTCCCGCCGCAGAGAAGCTCAACGAAAGGAGGGCCACCGTCCGGAGCCTCGTCGGCATCGCCAACAACGACAGGCTATGGCCGGCGGAACCCGTCGGCTGGCTGAAAGTGCAACTATCCCTAGGTGGTTTTGGTAATTTATAACAACATATAGCTCATTGAGCTAATGCTATTCCAAGACAAATATTTCAGGAAAGCTCAATGAATGGCATGGCATGGATGATGAAAGTGGACCCCTCAAAATACTAAGGACAAAGGATTGGCTGAAGCTCAAAAGCTCAAGACTCTACATTTTACATTTTAGTGATCCAAGATCACATTGAGTCTATAGGAAAAACCAATACTATCAAGGAGGGATGAGGTGTTGCTTAATGAGCCTCTTACTTCAAGTGCTTAGTGATATGCTCCAAAAACCCTCAACTACTTTCTCACTTCCACATATGACCTAAACCCAAAGTCAAAATCGGTCCTACCGATTCTTTCTATCCGGCGCCACCGAGTTCAAATGTCATAGCCACTGCCACAAACCCTAGGTAAATCGGTCTCACCGATAGGGATCTCAGTCTCACCGAGATGGGATTATAATCTCTGTTTCCCTTCAGTAACGCTTTGGCCTAACCGAAGTGAGCGATCGGTCCCACCGAGATTGCAATGTAAACTCTCTGTTTCCCTTTCGTAACATTTTGGTCCCACCGGAAAGAGCGAATCGGTCCCACCGATTTTACCTGACCAACTCTCTGGTTAGCTAATTACCAAAATCGGTCTCACCGAGATTACGTTATGCCATAACCCTAACCATATCTGTCACGACCGATATGCGACCGTATCCAAAAGGAACTCGAAGGTCCCACCAAGGATAGACCCGCATATTGAAACACTTTTGCAAGGTGGATATCATTACATCAACATTACATAATAGTGGGGATACATACATAAGGCACAAACGCCACAAAAATACATCAGCATATACAAGGTCAACATCCGACTACGGATGAAACATAAACAGAAGCTCAAACGACATCCACCCTGCTAGCCCAGGCTGCCGACCTGGAACCTATCCCCTGATCGAAGAAGCAGAAGAAGAACTCCAATACAAGCAAACATCGCTCTCACGTCATGATCATCGCAAACCTGTACCTGCAACTGGTGGTGTAGTAATCTGTGAGCCACGAGGACTCAGCAATCCCATTACCATGGGTATCAAGACTAGCAAAGCTCAAAGGGAAAGGAAGGGGTAAAGTGGTGAGGTTGCAGCAGCGACTAAGCATATATGGTGGCTAACCAACGCAAATGAGAGCGAGAAGAGAAACAAAGGAACGGTCGTCAACTAGTAATGATCAAGAAGTGATCCTGAACTCCTACTTACGTCAAACATAACCCAGAAACCGTGTTCTCCTCTCGATCAACCCCGAAAAGAGACACTCACGGTTACACACACGGTTGGTGTATTTTAGAAGGGTTTGCTTCAAGTTTACTACAACCGGATATTAACAAATTCCCATCTGCCACATAACTGCGGGCACGGATCTCGAAAGTTTATACCCGCAGGGTGTCCCAACTTAGCCCATGATAAGCTCTCGCGATCAACGAAGGATATTCCTTCTCCCCGGGAAGACCCGATCAGTCTCGGAATCCCGGCTACAAGACATTTCAACAACAATAAAACAAGACCAGCAAAGCCGCCCGATGCGCCGACAATCCCGATAGGAGCTGCACATATCTCATTCTCAGGGCAACACCGGATGAGACTAGCTACGAGTAAAACCAATCCTCGGGTTGCCTCAAGGTGGCCCCGCAGGCAGCTCGATTCGGGCCAACACTTAGACAAGCATTGGCCCGGGGGGGGGGGCTAGATAAAGATGACCCTTGGGTTAATTACTCCCAAGGGAAATGTAGGTGGTGGTGAGGCAAATGGTAAAACCAAGGTTGGGCCTTGCTGGAGGAGTCTTATTCAAAGCGAACTGTCAAGGGGGTCCCATAAATCACCCGACCGCGTTAGGGACGCAAAATCCGGGAACATAATACCGATATGACGGAAACTAGGGCGGCAAGAGTGGAACAAAACACCAGGCAAAAGGCCGAGCCTTCCACCCTTTACCAATTATATAGATGCATTAATTAAATAAGATATATTGTGATATCCCAACAAGTAAACATGTTCCAACAAGGAACGGCATCTCCATGTTCCAACAAGGAACAAACTTCATCTTCACCTGCAACTAACAACGCTATAAGAGGGGCTGAGCAAAGCGGTAACATAGCCAAACAACGGTTTGCTAGGAAGGGTGCAAAAGGTTAGAGGCTAACATGGCAATTTGGGAGGATTGAGGAACAACTGATAGGTAGCGCAGCATAGCGATAGAACGAAGCAACTAGCATAGCAATGATAGTAGTGAGATCCAGGGTAGCGGTCATATTGCCTGAAATCCCGCAAGGAAGAAGAACGAGTCCATGAAGAAGATGAACGGATGAAGCCGAACCAAGCGTAGACGAACGAATCCTCACGATCGCAACGAAACGGGAACTAACAAGAAGAAGCACACAACAAAGTAAACACACCACACATGAACAAGACATGATGCACAACAAACATGATGCATGAAAAAGCTACATGAAGCTACTCATGGCAAGAGATGATGCAAACAAGAGCAACACATCAAGGCAAGTTTAAATGAGGCCGGAAACAACATATAACAATTCCGGTAAGTCCTCATTTGCAAATTTCGAAATTGGTCCAGATCTGAATAAACCTTATGTTCAAGTTGTTAAATATCAAGTTAATATGCACCACGATGATATACATGAAATTCTAGTCAAGTTACATATAAAGTTCATTTAATTCGGAGCTACGTCCTAGAAGATATGAGCAAAACAAGATAAGCATGGCATTGATGCAAAATGCATACAAACATCAAGCAAACACTCTCAAAGCAAGGATGAAACATGATAATATGAAACTACATGCAAAAACAAGCAAGTTTCATATAGAGAACACTCAAAACGGAGCAACGGTTCAACATATACACTCTATACAAGAAATAACAACAATCTGTCCATAACAACAAGTAGGCATATTGCAAGCATCAAAACAACATGCTACAGGACCTCAACAAGAAAACAAAAGGCATGGGCATGAAGTACAGGTAAAGCATGACAAAACATGAACACTGAGCTAACTCCAGAAATCACTAGAACATGCTCAAAATGACATGGCAAGATTGCAAATAATAACAGTTTCAGGCATTGGCAGAAATAACATCAGGTTGCAATGTTTAGAGCTATCAAACGACATGTTACTGGAACTTATCATGGCAAACAAAGGCATGGCATGATACTACTAAATGCATAGAACAAGAGTCCCTTACAGACCATAAGCCAAAAAGGATCAGAAGATATGATGGCACCCATGTAAACATAGCAAGTTATATTACAGATTCACACATGGCAGGAACAACAATAAGTAGGCATGTTGGTGAGCTTGAATCACTCCCCACAGAGCAATACATGACAAACTAAGAATACACCCAGCAACTAGACATGGCATAGAAGCTAGAAATGGCAAGAACAACATCATAACATACACGGATCAACTACAACAACCTTGGCAAAATTGAATAACATGTAAACAACCTGCCAGGAAACATTTTATAGCAAAAGTAGAGCTCGATTGACTCAATCTATGGCACTCCATAATTGCAAACAAGGGCATGGATGGATAGAGCAAGACATGTAGAACAAAACATCCTTACTGAAGTATCTCAAAATATGCATGGAACTCTCTGTAGCATCAAGTTAACATGGCATAAAAATATCAACAGAACAGGGGCTGAAATCAGCAACATCATGAAGCCTAGTTTGCATGCTTGTGATAGTCACCATAGGGATCACAAAAATACATGGCATACACCCCTGTAAAGATGGCTTGGCATAGTACAAAACACATGTAGGACTCAAGTTCATAGGATGCACACATCAATCATGGCAAAAATGACAAATGAGCAAGTTATAACAGTTTCAGCAGATTAACATCACATAGCACTCTTACAACGATGAGTCAGGCATCAAGATGACCTCAAATGAATATTATGCAATGGAATGAAATGATTTACTCGTTGAGACGAACAATTTGACATATTACACGCACGAAATGGAGCTACGGGTGCAGAGTTACGACTTGATGAAAATGCAACAAAATACTGAAATCACAGGGACTTAGAGGAATTTGGACCTCGGGGGAAAAGTCAACGGGCGTGGTGGCGGCGGATCTCGCTGGAGAAGGAGAAGAAGATGGCCGGAGGAGGTCTCCGGCGAGGTCGGGGATGGCGTGGGGAGGTGGCCCCGGACCGGATCCGGCGGATCCGCCCGGCGGCGGGCGCTGGAGGCCTTGGAGGCCTTGGCGGCTCTGGCGAGGCGGCGACGGCCGGGAGGGCGTAGTCCGCGAGGCGGAGAAGGAGGCGGCGCTGCCGGGAGGCGGCGGCGCCGGGCGGAGCGACGGGCGCAGCGGGCGGCGCTGGCTGGCGCGGCGGAGGCGGCGAAGCGAGGGCGGCGGCACGGGCGCGGCACCATGGAGGCGGCGGCGAGACCAGCAGTGGCCGCCAGCGCGAGACGCTGGGCGGTCCAGCGCTGGCAGCGACGGGATCGGGGCGGCGCTGGCGCGCTGGCCGCGCAGTCAGCCACGGGCCCAGGCGGGCGGGCGGGCGGAGGCGGCGGCTGCCACGTGGCAAGCTCGGGTTGGACGGGGCGCGAAGCGGACATGTCCGGCCGTCGGCGGACAATGTCCGGCGCGCTGAGGACGAAGGGGACTAGGATTAGGGGTGGTTTGACCGCGAATTTCGGAGGGGGAGGTGTATTTATAGGTAGAGGGAGCTAGGAGAGTCCAAATGAGGTGCGGTTTTCGCCCACACGATCGTGATCGAACGACCGAGAGCATGGAGGGGGGTTTGCTGGGTTTTGGGCCACTTTGGAGGGGGAGTTGGGCTGCGCACCAAAGAGACCTTTGCGGTTACCCGGTTAACCGTTGGAGTACCAAACGACCTCCAAATGGCACGAAACTTGACAGGCGGTCTACCGGTGGTATACCAAGGCCGCCTGACAAACCTCGGTCTATTCCGAGAAAGTTTGACACCCGCACACAAAAAGAGGTAAAAGGGAGCGCCGGGGGACATAGGAGTGCCGGATTGCAAAACGGACAACGCGGAAAATGCTCGGATGCATGAGACAAACACGTATGCAAAATGAAACGCACATGATGACATGATATGAAATGCAGATGATGACATGGCAAAGTGCAACACGCAAGAACATGACATGGCAAAGACGACGAATAACTGGCGGACACCTGGCGCATCGAATCCGGGGCGTTACAACACTCCTCCACTAACAAGAGATCTCGTCCCGAGATCTTAGGACCGAGACGGAAGGGAAAAAAGGAAGAGGAGAAACATGAACTCAAGAGAAGAAGCAAAGAATCGAGAGCACTCGAGAAAAAGAGAGGAACATCGAGAATGACGAGAATCGAAAGCTCACGGAATCAGATAGACTATGAAAGCACTCGTTCTAACCGGAGTGGTTAGAATGAGAAAGAAACGAATAAGACTGAAAGGATTTAGGCAGCACACCGGTTGAAACATGGAAGGAATAGAATCTGAACTTGAGAAGATGGAATGACACCTGATGAGCTCTTGAAGAATGAATTAAATCATGAAGAATCACCATGAAAAACTCCGGTAACAAAAGGTGACGAGATTCAGTGAAGGATGAAAGAATAAGATTAAAGCTTGCGATGATTTAGATGGAGGTTCCGACTAGATGGCCGAGGAAATAATTGAACTCTGGAAAAGAAAAGATGAAAACACTAGGAACTAGAATTTATTCCTCACGAACAAACTCCAAAGAAAAAAGGATTAATCACTTGAGGAAATAAGAATAAGATTTATTGTATGCTTGTCCTTCATCAAATTAAATTGATGACCACCAATGGGTTTTTGCATACTACTTATTCTTCTTGAAAAAGGATTGAGAAGGGATAGCACAAAACTTGAGAAAGTCTTCATGAACCACCGGTAGGATTCGAAAGAACGAATGGATATATGATGAGAACGGAAAAAGAATCTTCAACGAGCCACCGTAAGAATTCAAAATTGACTGATGAAAGAGAAAGAATCACCGGGAAGAATTAGAAGAACAAATATGCTAGAGGGGATTTAGATGCACAAGAACAAAGAGATCATGAGCTGATTAAGAACACTTGATCGAAGCACCGGGATGAATAGAGAACGATAGCTGAAATGATGAGGGCGAAGAATTCTTCTAGAATGATGGCCTCCGGTGAAAAGAAATGGAAAAACAACTCCTGAAATACTCCGGATGGATGAAAAGAATATCTGACGAATGGAATAATTCGAGAGGATAATATGAAGCTAGAACCACGAAACTTCGAGAGAACGGGCAAGATTTAGAGGAAAAACTCTTCTTCGGTCTTCAAGGACGACGTGAAACACCATGCAGAATTGTTGAGGTACTCCGGGAGAATGAAATAAAAAGAGGTTGAGCCGACGATGAAAATGATTAGAAATTGATCTTGGAAAAGATCTGACTGATGAAAATCATACTTACGTCAAACTTCAAAATGATTTGAGAATAACTCCGAAATAATTAGAAGAGTCAGGTAAGATCCTGGGAAAAGACCTGTGGGTTAGGGCCCACTAAAGAGAAAACACCGTTGGAAAGGATTGTTGAATAGCTAGATGATGCACCGGAACAATTGAAATATTAGAATGAGGTGATAACCTCGAATTAATTCGAACACAGACGAATCTCCTGAGATGTCTTCGGAACTCCAGAATGATTGAATGGCGAGAGGCAAATGAGCAAGGAGAAAACATTTGATCCGAGGAAAAGAATATAATCACTACCAAAATTAGAATTGAATCCACCGGGAAAGAAAAAGAGGTGATGAATGACGAACGAGACGAGAATTCACCGGTTGAGATAATTTACGGAAGAATGAAGAGGCTCCGCATGAATGAAATTGATGCTCGAAACAGACTCAGACTCCGGGAAGAAGAGGGTGGGAGGGCGGGCAAACAAAGGCAACTTGGAAGGGGGAACCAACGAATATCTTGAAGAGAAAACACCGGTTGAAATCATTGAGGAGAGAAAGAAAAACTTCGCACGAGTAGGATGGATACTCGATTACAGACTCCGGTTCCGAGAAGAAGAAGGGAGGGCGGGTGGGAAAAGAAAACAACTGAGGATTGAACTTGACAACGATGAAGAGGCTCGAGTCAACTTGACGAGAAATGCACCGGGCAAAAAAAGCTGAGACCCAATGATCGAAAAACTAACCACGTGATCCTAAAGAAAATTTGAAAGGGAAGAGGAGTAATTCAAAACACCTACGTCAAGATTCCTGACCAGAGCGACGAAAGGGCTGAGGAGTAAAAAGAATTCCTACTCTCCGATATAACTAGACTCTGAAATACAGTTTTCTTCTAGACTCAACAACGGCCAACAATCAAGGGGGCTCCTATGGTCGGTCGAGGCTCTGATACCAACTTGTCACGCCCGATATGCGACCCTATCCAAAAGGAACTCGAAGGTCCCACCAAGGATAGACCCGCATATTGAAACGCTTTTGCAAGGTGGATATCATTACATCAACATTACATAATAGTGGGGATACATACATAAGGCACAAACGCCACAAAAATACATCAGCATATACAAGATCAACATCCGACTACGGATGAAACATAAACAGAAGCTCAAATGACATCCACCCTGCTAGCCCAGGCTGCCGACCTGGAACCTATCCCCTGATCGAAGAAGCAGAAGAAGAACTCCAATACAAGCAAACATCGCTCTCACGTCATGATCATCGCAAACCTGTACCTGCAACTGGTGGTGTAGTAATCTGTGAGCCACGAGGACTCAGCAATCCCATTACCATGGGTATCAAGACTAGCAAAGCTCAAAGGGAAAGGAAGGGGTAAAGTTGTGAGGTTGCAGCAGTGACTAAGCATATATGGTGGCTAACCAACGCAAATGAGAGCGAGAAGAGAAACAAAGGAACGGTCGTCAACTAGTAATGATCAAGAAGTGATCCTGAACTCCTACTTATGTCAGACATAACCCAGAAACTGTGTTCTCCTCTCGATCAACCCCGAAAAGAGACACTCACGGTTACACACACGGTTGGTGTATTTTAGAAGGGTTTGCTTCAAGTTTACTACAACCGGATATTAACAAATTCCCATCTGCCACATAACATGGGCACGGCTCTCGAAAGTTTATACCTGCAGAGGTGTCCCAACAGCCCATGATAAGCTCTCGCGATCAACGAAGGATATTCCTTCTCCCCGGGAAGACCCGATCAGTCTCGGAATCCCGGCTACAAGACATTTCGACAACAATAAAACAAGACTAGCAAAGCCGCCCGATGCGCCGACAATCCCGATAGGAGCTGCACATATCTCGTTCTCAGGGCAACACCGGATGAGACTAGCTACGAGTAAAACCAATCCTCGGGTTGCCTCAAGGTGGCCCCGCAGGCAGCTCGGTTCGGGCCAACACTTAGACAAGCATTGGCCCCGGGGGGGGGGGGGCTAGATAAAGATGACCCTTGGGTTAATTACCCCCAAGGGAAATGTAGGTGGTGGTGAGGCAAATGGTAAAACCAAGGTTGGGCCTTCTTTGGAGGAGTCTTATTCAAAGTGAACTGTCAAGGGGTCCCATAAATCACCCGACCGCGTTAGGGACGCAAAATCCGGAACATAATACCGATATGGCGGAAACTAGGGCGGCAAGAGTGGAACAAAACACCAGGCATAAGGCCGAGCCTTCCACCCTTTACCAAGTATATAGATGCATTAATTAAATAAGATATATTGTGATATCCCAACAAGTAAACATGTTCCAACAAGGAACGGCATCTCCATGTTCAACAAGGAACAAACTTCATCTTCACCTGCAACTAACAACGCTATAAGAGGGCTGAGCAAAGTGGTAACATAGCCAAACAACGGTTTGCTAGGAAGGGTGCAAAAGGTTAGAGGCGACATGGCAATTTGGGAGGCTTGAGGAACAAGTGATAGGTAGCGCAGCATAGCGATAGAACGAAACAACTAGCATAGCAATGATAGTAGTGAGATCCAGGGTAGCGGTCATCTTGCCTGAAATCCTGCAAGGAAGAAGAACGAGTCCATGAAGAAGATGAGCGGATGAAGCCGAACCAAGCGAGACGAGCGAATCCTCATGATCGCATAGAAAGCAGGAACTAACAAGAAGAAGCACACAACAAAGTAAACACACCACACACGAACAAGACATGATGCACAACAAGCATGATGCATGACAAAGCTACATGAAGCTACTCATGGCAAGAGATGATGCAAACAAGAGCAACATATCAAGGCAAGTTTAAATGAGGCCGGAAACAACATATAACAATTCCGGTAAGTCCTCATTTGCAAATTTCGAAATTGGTCCAGATCTGAATAAACCTTATGTTCAAGTTGTTAAATATCAAGTTAATATGCACCACGATGATCTACACGAAATTCTAGTCAAGTTACATATAAAGTTCATTTAATTTGGAGCTAGGGCCTAGAAGATATGAGCAAAACAAGATAAGCATGGCATTGATGCAAAATGCATACAAACATCAAGCAAACACTCTCAAAGCAAGGATGCAACATGATAATATGAAACTACATGAAAAAAAAGCAAGTTTCATATAGAGCACACTCAAAACGGAGCAACGGTTCAACACATACACTCTATACAAGGCATAACAACAATCTGTCCATAACAGCAAGTAGGTATATTGCAAGCATCAAAACAACATGCTACAGGACCTCAACAAGAAAACAAAAGGCATGGGCATGAAGTACAGGTAAAGCATGACAAAACATGAACACTGAGCTAACTCCAGAAATCACTAGAACATGCTCAAAATGACATGGAAAGATTGCAAATAATAACAGTTTCAGGCATTGGCAGAAATAACATCAGGTTGCAATTTTTAGAGCTATCAAACGACAAGTTACAGGAAATTATCATGGCAAACAAAGGCATGGCATGATACTACTAAATGCATAGAACAAGAGTCCCTTACAGACCATAAGCCAAAAAGGATCAGAAGATATGATGGCACCCATGTAAACATAGCAAGTTATATTACAGATTCACACATGGCAGGAACAACAATAAGTAGGCATGTTGGTGAGCTTGAATCACTCCCCACAGAGCAATACATGATAAACTAAGAATACACCCAGCAACTAGACATGGCATAGAAGCTAGACATGGCAAGAACAACATCATGGCATACACGGATCAACTACAACAACCTTGGCAAAATTGAATAACATGTAAACAACCTGCCAGGAAACATTTTATAGCAAAAGTAGAGCTCGATTGACTCAATCTATGGCACTCCATAATTGCAAACAAGGGCATGGATGGATAGAGCAAGACATGTAGAACAAAACATCCTTACTGAAGTATCTCAAAATATGCATGGAACTCTCTGTAGCATCAAGTTAACATGGCATAAAAATATCAACAGAACAGGGGCTGAAATCAGCAACATCATGAAGCCTAGTTTGCATGCTTGTGATAGTCACCACAGAGATCACAAAAATACATGGCATACACCCCTATAAAGATGGCTTGGCATAGTACAAAACACATGTAGGACTCAAGTTCATAGGATGCACACATCAATCATGGCAAAAATGACAAATGAGCAAGTTATAACAGTTTCAGCAGATTAACATCACATAGCACTCTTACAACGATGATTCAGGCATCAAGGTGACCTCAAATGAATATTATGCAATGGAATGAAATGATTTACTCGTTGAGACAAACAATTTGACATATCACACGCACGAAATGGAGCTACGGATGCAGAGTTACGACATGATGAAAATGCAACAAAATACTGAAATCACAGGGACTTAGAGGAATTTGGACCTCGGGGGAAAAGTCAACGGGCGTGGTGGCGGCGGATCTCGCCGGAGAAGGAGAAGAAGATGGCGGAGGAGGTCTCGCGAGGTCGAGATGGCGTGGGAGGTGGCCCCGGACGGATCCGCCGGATCCGGCCGGCGGCGGGCGCTTGAGGCGCTGGGGAGGCGCGGGCAGCTCTGGCGAGGCGGCGACGGCCGAGGGACGCAGTCCGGCGAGGCGGCGAACGGAGGCGGCGCTGCCGGCAGGCGGCGGCGGCAGGCGGGAGCGACCGGCGCAAGCGGGCGGCGCTTCGGCCGGCGGCGAGGAGGCGGCGGCAGAGGCGGCACCGGGCGCATGGCACCATGAGGAGGAGGCGGCGGAGACCAGTGGCCAGCCGGGCGAGGACGCTGGCGGCCGCCGTGGCGGCGACGGGATCGGGCGGCGCTGGCGCCGGGGCTTGTGGCCAGCCACGGGCCCAGGCGGGCGGGCGGCGGGCGGCGCGGCTGCCACGTGGCAAGCTCAGGTTAGACGGGCGTGAAGCGAAATGTCCGGCCGTCGGCGGACAATGTCCGGCGCGCTGAGGACGAAGGGGACTAGGGTTAGGGGTGGTTTGACCGCGAATTTCGGAGGGGGAGGTGTATTTATAGGTAGAGGGAGCTAGGAGAGTCCAAATGAGGTGCGGTTTTCGCCCGCACGATCGTGATCGAACGACCGAGAGCATGGAGGGGGGTTTGCTGGGTTTTGGGCACTTTGGAGGGGGAGTTGGGCTGCACACAAAAGAGACCTTTGCGGTTACCCGGTTAACCGTTGGAGTACCAAACGACCTCCAAATGGCACGAAACTTGACAGGCGGTCTACCGGTGGTATACCAAGGCCGCCTGACAAACCTCGGTCCATTCCGAGAAAGTTTGACACCCGCACACGAAAAGAGGTAAAAGGGAGCGCCGGGGGACATAGGAGTGCCGGATTGCAAAACAGACAACGGGGAAAATGCTCGGATGCATGAGACGAACACGTATGCAAAATGAAATGCACATGATGACATGATATGGAATGCAGATGATGACATGGCAAAGTGCAACACGCAAGCACATGACATGGCAAAGACGGCGAATAACTGGCGGACACCTGGAGCATCGAATCCGGGGCGTTACAATATCGGTCCTACCGAGTTGCATGTCGGTCCCACCGAAATCACTAACGGTCACTAGGTTTACTGAATCAATCCGGCCGAGTTTGTTGATTCGGTCCCACCGAGTTTGGTGAATTGTGTGTAATGGTTAGATTTTGTGTGGAGGCTATATATACCCCTCCACCTCCTCTTCATTCGTGGAGAGAGCCATCGGAACAAACCTACACTTCCAACTTACCAGTTCTGAGAGAGAACCACCTACTCATGTGTTGAGGCCAAGATATTTCATTCCTACCATATGAATCTTGATCTCTAGCCTTCCCAAGTTGCTTTCCACTCAAATCTTCTTTCCACCAGATCCAAATCCCATGAGAGAGAGTTGAGTGTTGGGGAGACTACCATTTGAAGCACAAGAGCAAGGAGTTCATCATCAACACACCATTTGTTACTTCTTGGAGAGTGGTGTCTCCTAGATTGGCTAGGTGTCACTTGGGATCCTCCGACAAGATTGTGGAGTTGAACCAAGGAGTTTGTAAGGGCAAGGAGATCGCCTACTTGGTGAAGATCTACCGCTAGTGAGGCAAGTCCTTCGTGGGTGACGGCCATGGTGGGATAGACAAGGTTGATTCTTCGTGGACCCTTCATGGGTGGAGCCCTCCGTGGACTCGCGCAACCGTTACCCTTCGTGGGTTGAAGTCTTCATCAACGTGGATGTACGATAGCACCACCTATCGGAACCACGACAAAAACATCCGTGTCTCCAATTGCGTTTGAATCCTCCAAACCCTTCCCTTTACATTCTTGCAAGTTGCATGCTTTAATTTCCGCTGCCTATATACTCTTTGCATGCTTGCTTGAATTGTGTGAAGATTGCTTGACTTGTGCAAAGATAGCTAAAATCTACCAAAGTCTAAAATTGGGAAAAGGTTAAATTTTTAATTGGTCAAGTAGTCTAATCACCCCCCTCTAGACATACTTCAAGGTCCTACAAGTGGTATCAGAGCGTTGGTCTCCATTTGCTTTGATTTCCATAGCTTTTGGTGGTCATAGCCTTGGTTTCACAACCTAGGAGAGTATGGCGTCTAGCGAGGGAAATAATCACCGTAGAGGTCCTTACTTTGATGGCACTAATTTTGCTAGTTGGAAGCATAAGATGAAAATGCATATTCTCGGACATAACCCCGCCGTTTGGGCTTGTGTGTATTGGCTTGCAAGGTGAATTCTTTAATGGGAGAGAACCGAACCGTGAAGCTAATGCGGATGAATTGAAGATGCTGCAATACAACGCTCAAGCTTGTGATATCCTCTTCAATGGATTGTGCCCCGAAGAATTCAACAAAATCATCCGCCTTGAGAATGCAAAGGAAATTTGGGATACTTTGATTGATATGCATGAAGGTACCGACTCCGTCAAGGAATCCAAGTTGGATGTGCTCCAAAGTCAGCTTGACAAGTTTAAAATGAAGGATGGTGAAGGTGTCGCTGAAATGTACTCTAGGCTTGCTCTTATCACAAATGAGATTGCCGGCTTAGGAAGTGAAGAGATGACCGACAGATTCATCATCAAGAAGATCCTAAGAGCATTGGATGGAAAATATGATACCGTGTTCACATTGATCCAAATGATGCCAAATTACAAAGATCTCAAGTTAGCGGAAGTCATTGGAAGAATTGTTGCTCATGAGATGTCACTCAAGGATAAGGAGGAACTTCACAACAAGTCGAGTGGTGCTTACAAAGCCTCATGTGAACCCCCACATCATCAAGTGAGAAACAAACCTTCAATGAAGAATTGAGCTTAATCTTTGAAGAACTTCAACAAATTCTACAAGAGTAGAAGCAAAGAAAGAAGCTCTAAGTCAAGGTCATACAATGACAAAAGATCTTCTAGTCGAGAGCACAATTGCTACAATTGTGGGAGACCGGACACTATTCAATGAGTGTACGACACCCTACAAAAGAAGAGAAGATTCTCCAAAAGAAGAAGTAGAAGAAGAATCACCACCAAGAGAGAGAAGGAGTAGAGATGATCGTTATGAACGAAGACCCTCACGGAGAAGCAAGGATTCGGAAAGGAAGGACAAGTCATCAAAGAGCTACACTAAACAAAGACATCAAGCTCATTGAGGGAGTCTTGGATTAGGGGGTGTCCGGATAGCCGGACTACCATCATCAGCCGAACTATCATTGGCCGGACTATCATCATTGACCGGACTCCAAGACTATGAAGATACAAGATTGAAGACTTCTCCCCGTGTCCGGATGGGACTTTCCTTGGCGTGGAAGGTAAGCTTGGCGATACGGATATGTAGATCTCCTACCATTGTAACCGACTCTATGTAACCCTAGCCCTCTCCGTGTCTATATAAACCGGATGGCTCTAGTCCGTAGGACCATCAGAACAACAACCCTTACAATCATACCATAGGCTAGCTTCTAGGGTTTAGCCTCCTTGATCTCGTGGTAGATCCACTCTTGTAAACATCCACAATATCAATATCAATCGAGCAGGGCGTAGGGTTTTACCTCCATCAAGAGGGCCGAACACAGGTAAAACATCGTGTCCCTTGTCTCCTGTTACCATCCGCCTAGGCGCATAGTTCGGGACCCCCTACCGAGATCCGCGGTTTGACACCGACATTGGTGCTTTCATTGAGAGTTCCTCGTATCGTCATCGATAGGCTTGATGGCCTCTTCAATCAACAACGACGCAGTCCTGGGTGAGACTTTTCTCCCGGACAGATCTTCGATTTGGCGGCCGCCTGCGGGCCAACTCACTTGGCCATCTGGAGCAGATCGAAAGCTACGCCCTGGCCGTCGAGTCAGGTTTGGAAGCTTAAACTTCACGGCCGATATCGCGGGGACTTGATCTTGATGGATCTGAGCCACAGCCGGCGTGCGTGCGCTGTCACGATGGGCATGACCTAACTCTGCGCGGACAGCACCTTGGAGGCCGCTGCGAATCCGCTCCGACCCATAGTCGAGCGATCGCTCGGATCGAGGACGGATGGCTGGACACCGCCTCAGGAGCTCCAACTTCTACGGCGATGGAGCCGAACACTTACCTTGTCCCACATAAAGCCCATGACTCCGAGGTGCCGGACTCTCTGCCGGACTCCGAACCTCCCGCGCCCCTGCCAGTCGAATCCGATTGGGCACCGATCATGGAATTCACCGCTGCGGACATCTTTCAGCACTCGCCCTTCGGCGATATCATAAATTCACTAAAGCATCTCTCGCTATCCGGAGATCCCTGGCCGAACTACAGCCAGGACGGTTGGGACGCGGACAACGAAGAAATTCAGAGCCCACCCACCACCCACTTTGTAGCCACCGTCAACGATTTAACCGACATACTCGACTACGACTCCGAAGACATCGACGGTATGGGCGGCGATGCGGAGACTACCAAGAACCAGCGCCTACGGGACTTTGAAGACCACCTCGTCATACGACATATACATGGTGGACACCCCAAAAGATGGGGGCGGCAAAGAAGCGGCGGAGGCCGATTCCTTAAAGAAACAGCCCAAGCGCCGGCGTCGTGGCGCCGCTCTAAATCCCGCCACGACAAGAATGGAGATTCCGCACGGAGATAATAACACCCCGAAAGTGCGAAGACAACTCCCTCCGGCCACGATCCAGCGCAGGAGGAGGGAAGCAAGCCCTCACGAGAGGGCGGGGATTTAAAGGTCGAGGATGACAATTACTTACCTCCCTCCGGAGGCGAGGCAAGCCTCGGCGACATTTAATTCGTCGTGCCCGAGGATCCCGTCGAACAAGAGCGTTTCAGACGCAGGCTAATGTCCATGGCAAACAGCCTAAAGAAAAAGCAGCAACAGCTTCAAGCTGATCAAGACCTGCTGGCCGACAGATGGACCGAGGTCCTCGCGGCCGAAGAGTATGAACTCGAACGCCCCTCCAAAAGTTACCCAAAACGCAAGTTGCTCCTCCGATTAGAGGAGGCAGCGGCGACGATCTTCACGCCATCAAATATCTCCCGCTCAAGCTTAAAGGACCAACTTGGTATTGGCTTAACAGCCTGCCCACAGAGTCAATTGGATGCTGGGAAGACCTGGAAGCCGCATTCCTCGACAACTTCGAGAGCGCGTATGCGACCACGGACCGCAGATGACCTAAGCCACATAATCCAGCAGCGAGACGAATCGGCGAGCAATTACGGACACGGTTCTTAACAAAAAAAAATTAAATCGTCGATCGTCCGGATCAGAGGCCCTCGCTGCCTTCAAACATAACATCCGTGACGAGTGGCTGGCCCGGCACCTAGGACAGGAGAAGCGAAATCCATGGCAGCCCTCACATCACTCATGACCCGCTTACATGGGAGAGGATAGCTAGCTAGCTTCATAATAACAACCTCAGCAAAAAGCGCTGGCAGTCCGGATACCAAGGACCACAATGGCAGGTTGCGTCGAAACAAAAACAAACGCCGCGTGCTGGCGACAACAATGAGGATCGGCGATCAACGCCAGATTCCGAGGCTCCAAACCCGGTCAACGGAAGAAGCCATTCAAAAGAACCACTCCGGGCCCGCCCAATTTGGACCGAATACTCGACCGCTCTGTCAAATACATGGAACCCCGAAAAGCCAGCTAACCACACCAACAGAGATTGTTGGGTATTCAAGCAGCAGCAAATTAATCGCGAAAACAGTGACAAGGGCTACAGCGATGACGAGGAAGAGACCCGGCCGCCCGAACAACAGAGGACAAAAGGATTCCCCCTCAAGTTCGGACGGTAAACATGATATCATAGCGCATATTCCCAAGAGGAGCGGAGCGTGCACTAAGGGGCGTATCTGCGATGGAGCAGTCGCCCAAAATTCAACCCATGGTCCTCTTGCCCGATCACTTTCGATCGAAGAGACCATCCGACCAGTATCCGCCATGGCGGATTCGCGCATTGGTTTTAGACCCAATCGTCGATGGATTTCACCTCACGAGTCCTGATGGGCGGCGGCGTAACTGAACCTGCTTTATCGGGATACGGTCGCAAGATGGGCATAGACCCTTCAAGGATTAAACCTACAAAGACAACCTTCAAAGGTGTCATACCAGGTGTCGAGGCCAATTGTACAAGCTCAGTTACACCGAAGTGGTCTTCGGATCCCGGATAATTTCAAGCGAGGAGTTAATCTTGACATAGTCCTGTTCGCGGCGGCTATCACGCTCTGCTTTCGGACGAACGCGTTCATAAAATTCAGCAGCGGTGCCGCATTATGCATACCTTAAGCTCAAGATGCCAGGCCCTCGAAGTCATCACGGTCAATGGAAACAGAGGCGCTCCCTCCGAGCGGAGGAACATACAGCGCTCTCGCGGCGGAAGGCAGAACAGCCTTTTAAGGCAATTCTCGAGTCCGGCCGTTAAATGACCGGATCGACCAAAGCGCGCCGGAGCAACATCAACCAAGACCACCAGCACGTTCGAGAACGCAGCGTAGCAATGCGGCCTCAACCCCAGCCCTCGCAAAATTGTAAGACAAACTCTCCGCGTACATAATTACGCCTTGGAATACCATGGGCATAGGGAGAAAGGCACAACCACAACAGACCAGTGCGGTTCGACCACACCAGGGCTCCCAAGTGTGTCACTCTTTTTCTTTTATTTCTCTCTTTTTATCTGAGAACTCAGTCCGGAGGCGAACATGCCAAACTCATGATGCAACAGCAGGGGAAGACCAAAGGCGCGGCGAACACTCGGTGGTCTCCATCACGAGCATTAAATTCGTTAAATACAACATTCCATGCCTACCTGAGGGAGAGCGCCTTTAATTCGTCCAATCCCTTGCTTTCCGCACTATTTGTATCATTCCGCACTCATAGAATATCTTCTCGAATAAAATGCAGCACTTTTTGCCTATAATTGCATTACCTTATATATACATATATGTTTATTTACGACATGTGGCATCCGTACATTTTAGTGCGGCCAAATACACCGAGGGCTTATGTTCTCCGCATTATGGTGTGATAAAGTCCGCACACTTTCACAAGTGCGGCACCCGAACTTATAGCATTATATGAATCGGCTCGAATCATGTCTTGGGTCAATAGTTGGGTTTGCCGGCTCACATGTTTGGCGCCTTACGTTCCGTTCTATCGGCTAAGGTAGCCTTGGGAGAACCACTGCGATTGCGCCCGGTTGAGCAGGTTAACGCCTCGATGGAAAGCTAAAACTATTTGTCATGATAAGGCGAGAGACTGGTCGCTGTTCGAGAGGTCCTTCGGGTCCTTAAAGACCTCGCCGCTTGAGCGAAGTTCGGATTATGTCCGGCGAAGGCGTGGATAGCGCCCAATTGGTCCTCCGAATACTAGGGGCTTCACCGAAATTTAAAATTATAGAATTCTATGGCTAAGTGAGAGTGTTCAAGCACTATAAGTCCGGTTGCCTTGTTCGTTGTGTTGGCGCCTCCTAGATGGACCCAAAATGGGAACAAGAGCGCTCAAGTTTATCCCGAACACCCCAGCACTCGTGGCATGGGGGCTGAAGACGACGACTTGCCATCTCTCAGATTTAATAAGCGGCCGCCTGAAGGTAATATTTTAAATTAACAAGCGTTGCTTAAGCGCATATGAACAAAGTTTTCAGCGCACAGGATAACACATTGCGAATTCACTCAAAAATTACATCCACAGGGCACTCATCCGCAATCTTGCGGGCACCCTTCAGACAGCCTTATAGTACATTCGGGCGTCGATGTTCCTTGCCGCTGGTGGCGCGTCGATGATTAGCTTCTCCGCATCCAGCTTGCCCCAATGCACCTTTGCGCGGGCAAGGGCCCGACGAGCACCTTCAATACATGCGGGCGCTTGATAACCTCCACGAGGGGCACGCATCCACCAACCGTCGACGAGGCCGAAGTAGCTCCCAGGCATGGCCTCTCGAGCCACAGCCGGACTATGAGGCCCTTCATGGCCTGCTCGGCCACCTTGTGAAGCTTCGACCAGCTGCTTGACTGGTCGCTAGGGGCACCGGATGGCGGTCTCAAACATCTTGAGACCGAAGCCCTTCTCCGTTGAGCTCCCTCCTCGGCTCGGTAGAATCGGCTGACATCGGACACGCCTGAGGCAGATCTGCAACGCATACGAGAGCTCGAATTCGGGTAAGTAACACGTAATTTACATTCACATGCTTGCTTTGCATGAAAAATGCCTTACCGCCGCTATCTTCCTCATCAACTCAATCTCTGAAGGGACTTATGGGCCTCGGCCTTGGCGGTTTAGCACTTTCGAGGCGAGGCAAGCTCGGACCCTCAAGTCTTTGAGTCACGCTCCAAACTCTCATACTTTTCCATGAGAGCCTGGAGCTCTTGCTGAACCACCGCCACCCGTGCCTCCTTCTTTTCTCGCTCTGCTCGTTCCGTGGCCGCATTGCGTTCGACCGCGGACATGGCCTCCTTCAGGGACGCCACCTCATTCGTGGCCCCTGCAGTACCCATGTTATCCTTGTTATTTTTTGTTGCAACCTAAATCCTTTTCTGTAAGGTACGAGTTCAAAGTGGTGTTACTCACCTTCTTTGTCTGGAGCTGCTTCTGGCGTGGCGAGCTCTTGCTCGGACCGCTCGAGCCTCTGCTTCACAGCACCGACCTCCATGATCAGTCTGGCAGAGGTCAGCAGCGCAACATGCAACCCATATGGACATAACTTTTAGCAACCCTGCGTATATCTTCTTTTTCAGATCCTCGGTCCGGCTTTTCTTTCCGAACACCGAACCGAGCATCGGGGCTACTGTCTATGCGGTATTACATTGCATATTTTAACTTCTTACCTCAAAGCACGATAGAAGGCTCTGCAGAGCCGGTCAGCCCGCTCTTGGCGAGCTGCACCTTCGGATCACCGCACTCATAATAGTGCAGTGTTCTTCCTCGATGGAAGCGCTCTGCAGCGCCTCAACAAATTACCCGGCGCCTCGGTTGGGCCGGAAGCCGCCCGGTGTCCGCGGTCTTGCCCTTCGTTGAAGGGCGCCGACCGGACTCGGAGCCACTGCGGGTTCCGATGTGGAGTCCGGCGAAAAGTCCGGTGGGCGCCTTGTGGCGCCCGAGCCTCACCCGATGGGTCCCTTCTTGGGCTCCCACCTCGGCGTCCTCGGCGTCACGAGGGTGGGGCGGTCGGGATGGAGTCTACATCCGGCGAAGCCAGCGACCCTTCGATGAAGCGGGGAGATCATCATGGCGGACTACGGGCAGCGTGCGGCATCGAGAATGACACTATGTGGCGCGAAAAGAAATTATAAATCATTCAGAGTCCGGATACTTACGATCTCGCGGAGGCTGGCCCTTGAAGGCCATTCTTCCTCGCCAGCGTTGATGTTGGCGGAGCTGTCGTGGGAATAGTCCTTCCCTCTTGGACCCTTGGCCTCCCCCTGTTGGGGAAGCCTTCCTCTTCCTCTCTCCCTCCTCTGGGAGAGAGTCCTCTCCTCCTCCTCATTTTCGGGAGAGTCCGCCCAGTCGTCGGACACCTGGCAGGCACTCTTTCGAGCACCCGTGGCCTCCTTCTTGGCCTTCTACTCCGGCACCACGTGCGGTGCGGAACCAGCAGCCCCGCTAGGCAGGCGTCCACTGGATTTTTCGGCATAGGAGCAGGCAGGTAATCTGCTCCGCCTTCCTCATCCAGTCCTGTCAAAGGAGAAGGGTAAATTAAAACCCGCATAGACTCAAACTATGAAAAACAAGTGTCCCGTAAAGGGGTAGAATCACTTACCTCGTTGGCTTGGCGCTGCGAGCGAAATCCTCGATCTTCCGTCGCGGATGCGAGGGCTTCGGCACCCTTGAACAGCACCTTCCAGGCGCCTTCGTACGTCGTGTCAAAGAGCCTGCTCAGCGCCTGGTGCTGTTCCGGATCGAACTCCCACAGATTGAATGCCCGCTCTTGGCATGGGAGAATCTGGCGGACGAGCATGACTTGGACCACGTTTACCAGCTGAGCTTCTTCACGGCTTCTTGATCTGGCTTGGAGTCCGTCGGCTCCTCCGAACTACCCCACCGCAAGCCCTTCTCTTTCCGGAGGTGAGCTGCGTGGGGTACCAGATCTAAACTCTGGGGCCGCCGCCCATGTAGGGTCATGCGGCTCGGTGATATAGAACCACCCGATTGCCACCTTGGCGGATTCCACGAAGGCCCCTTGAACCAAAGGACATTGGGCATCTTGCCCAACATGGCGCCTCCGCACTCCGCTTGAGTGCCCTTCACTACCTTGGCTTGACATTGAAGGTCTTGAGCCACAAGCGAAGTGGGGCGGATGCAGAGGAAGGCCTCGCGCACCGACGATAAGCGCCGAGATGTTGAGGATGAAGTTGGCGCGGATCATGGAAATCCAGGCCGTAGTAGAACATGAGCCCCGGACAAAGGGGTGAAGTGGAAAGCCCAGTCCAGCGGAGGAAGTGGGAAAGAAAGACAACCCTCTCATGGGGCACAGGGGTGGGGATGAGCTGCCCCTCGTCGGGCAGCCGGTGCCTGATGTCATTGGAGAGGTATCCGGCGCCGCGAGTTTGGCGATGTGCTCCTCCTTAGCGGTGGAGGCCAACCATTTACCTCCCGCTCCGGACATGGTGGGAGAAGGTTGAGACGAGATGTGCGAACTTGGCGCTGGAGCTCGAGTGTCGGAGATGGATAAGCAAAGGAGGAAGAAGGCGTGGGTGAGAAGGTGAATCCTTATCCCTTATATGGGCGGGCGAAGTCTACGCGTCCCCCACCGGCCTGGTAAAACTCGCTTATCCCTCAAGCGTCACCATCAATCACCGCACTCATAATAGTGCG
>JAHIAM010005373.1:0-21567 GCA_021605205.1 Aegilops longissima
ATTGAAGCCCAGCGAGAAGAACTACCCACTCACGATCTTGAGTTGGCGGCGATTGTCCATGCATTAATAACGTGGAGACATCTCTTGTTGGGAAGGAAAGTGGACATTTTCACCGATCACAAGAGTCTCAAGTACATCTTCACTCAGCCTAACCTCAACCTCGAGGCAGACTCGATGGGTGAAATGATTCAAAGTACAACCCAAGTATTGAATATAGTCGGGCAAGGCCAATGTCATTGCAGATGCTTTGAGCAGGAAAGCTTCTTGCAGTCTAATCCTCAAGCCCTTTCAGCCGGATCTCTGTGAATCTTTCCATAAGCTGAATCTTCAAGTTGTTCCTCAAGGCTTTCTTGCCAACCTCATAGTCTCTCCTACTTTGGAAGATCAGATCTCGTGAGGCTCAACTTTTGGATACCATGGTGAAAAAGGTGAAGCGTGGTATCGACAAGGGCATTTCAAGTATAAGTGCTTCCACGTTGATGACAAAGACACTCTTTTCTTGAGGACTGGATTGTGGTTCCTAAGGGTGATCGAGAAAAGTCATTATGAGCGAGGCTCACAATTCGCTTCTATCCATTCATCACGGAAATGCGAAGATGTACCATGACCTCAAGCAGTCATATTGGTGGACTCGAATGGGCGAAATTGCTCAATTCGTGAATGAGTGTGATGTCTGCGGAAGAGTGAAAGCGAGAACACCAACGACCAGTGGTCTCCTTCAACCTCTTGCTATTCCTGAATGGAAGTTTGATCATATTGAAATGGACTTCGTGACTGGTTTCCAAAGTCCAAGCGTGGAAATGATGCTATCTTCGTTGTCATTGACAAGCTTACTAAAGTGGCTCATTTTCTTCCTATCAAAGAATCCATCACAGCAGCTCGGTTGGCGAGCTATACACCTCGAGATTGTCTCCTTGCGGCATTCCACAAGTGATCTCTTGAGGACCGTGGCAGCATCTTTACCTCCAAGTTTTGGGATTCTTTTGAGAAGGCCATGGGCACCAACATTCGTTTCAGCACAGCTTTCCATCCTCAAACAAGTGGCCAAGTTGGCGAGTAAATCAAATCCTTGAAGATATGCTCGGGGCTTGTGTCATTTCCTTGGTATGAAGTGGGAAGATTGTATTCCATATGCGAGTTCTCCTACAACAACAGCTTCCAAGTGAGTTCGGGCAAGGCCCCATTCGAAATTCTCTATGGCGAGAAAGTGCCGTACTCCTCTCAATTAGTGCGAGGCGGTGAGCGCCAACTTCTTGGCAATGACTTGATCACGAAGCGGAAGAAATGTGCCAAGTCATTCGTGAGAATCTCAAAGCCGCATAATCGCGCGGAAGAACTATTATGATGATAAGCACCGTGATGTGGCTTTTGAAATCGGAGACCATGTCTACCTCCGCGTCTCTCCTATGAAAGGCACTTTCGTCAACCCGGTATCAAAGGAAGCTTGCCCCTAGATCGTGGGTCCTTTCAAGATCATTGGGAAAAGAAGCGATCTCGCCTATCAACGAGCTTCCATCCAACCGCAAATGTACGCGATGTGTTTCCACGATGTCACAACCGCAAGTGTCTTCAAGACTCCTGACAGCACTATCAACTTGAAGAATTGACCTTCAAGAAGATCTCTCTTATCATGAGCACCCGTTGCTATTCTTGAAGAAAGCGGCGCCAAGACTACGCAACAAGTCAATCAAATTCCTCAAAGTGAAGTGGTCACACCATTCCGACCGGAAGCTACACCGGGGCGCTTGAGGATCACCTCCGTTACGAGTATCAGGAGTTCTTTCAGTCCTAGATCTGGGAATGAGATCACTCTTTGTAGTGGTGGAGTGTTGTAACACCGGAAGTAACTTTCCATTTTGTAACTCCAACTCTTGCCATTTTCGGCATTGATATATGATATTCCCTCCGTGGTTGGGTTTTCCTTCTTTTGCTTTTTGTCCATGTCATGCATTTTATTATGTCATCTTGTGCATCGCATTTGCATACGTGTTAAATCTCATGATTAGAGCATTTTTCCCGTTGTCCATTTTTGCAATCAAGCACTCCTATCTCCCCGGCGGTCCCTTTTACGTTTTTTAGGTATGCGGTATTAGACCCTTCTCGAAATGGACGAGGTTTGTCTAGTGGCCTTGGTATACCACCCGTAGACCACCGGTCAGAGTTTCGGTCATTTGGAGCTCGTTTGGTACTCCAGCGGTTAAGCACTTACTCGCCAAAGGCCTATTTTAAGTTGCAGCCCAACACCTCCAAAACAAGCCCAATAACCCATCTAAGTCACTTCCATGCTCTCCGTCGTTCGATCCACGATCGTGTGGTAGCTTCACACCTCATTTGGACTCTCCTAGCTCCCTCTATGCCTATTTAAACACCTCCCCGAAATCTAAGATTCTATCCTCTTCCCGAAACCCTAAAATATCCTCTCCCATGCGGGACGTCCACTTCCGCGCAGACAGGCTCCAGCCCGACCGCCGCAGCCAGTCGCGCACTCCACGTGGGCGCAGCCGCGCCAGCCTGGTGCCATGAGGCCCGAAGCTGGCCACCGTGCTCCATGGCTCGACCGGGCCTTGCCTCCGAGCTCCGCCCGCGCTTGCGCCAGCATGCCGCCGCCCTCGCCGCCTGCTCGCCCGGTCATACGGCTGGCCAATGCGCCGCCAGCCACCGGGCTCCCGCCGCCGCGAACTCATGCTCAGGCAGCCCGGCCGTCCGTAGGCACCGGCCTCCATTAGCTTGGCCTCGGCCTCTTCGTGAGCGCCACAGCCGTCCTCGACGGATCGGGCGAGCCTTGGATCCGGCCTCGGGACTTCCAGCTCCGCCGTTGACTTCTCTCTCCCTCCCTTTCTCCTTCTAAGTATAATTGATGCATCATTGCATTTGTCTCATATGTAACTGCGTGCATAGATATCCATTTAGCATCGTATAAGATGTCAAATGTTAAATCTCGAAGAGTAGATCATTTCATCTCATTGCATCATTTTCATTTGAGCTCATCTTGATGCCCGAAATGCTGTTGGAAGAGTGCTATGTGATGTTAGTTTACATTTCTTATGAGAACTTGCACTTTTATTATTTTTGCCATGATTATTGTGCACCCTATGAATTTAGAGTCCTACATGTGTTTTGTAAAATGCCATGCCGTCTTTCCAGGGGTGTATGCCATGTATTTTTGTGATCTATGTGGTGACTAGCTACAAGCATGCAAAGTAGGTGTCTGTTGTTGCTGATTTCAGCCCTGTTTTAGCTATGATTTTGATGCCATGTTAACTTGATGCTACAAAGAGATCTATGCATATTTTGAGATACTTCAGTAAGGGTGTTTTGTAAAGCATGTCTTGCTCTATCCATCCATGCCTTTGTTTGCAATTATGGAGTGCCATAGCTTGAGTCAATCGAGCTCTACTTTTGCTATCAAATGTTTCATGGCAGATTGTATACATGTTATTCAATTTTGCCTAGCTTGTTGTGGTTGATCCATATATGCTATGTTAGTGTTCTTGCCATCTATGTCTTCTATGCCATGTCTTCTTGATGTATGTATGCTTAGTTTATCATATAAGGCTCTGTAGTAGTGCATTGAGCTTGTAAACATGCCCTACTCGTTATCAGTTTTGACATGTCATGTTGCTGAAATCTGTTAACGAAACTTTCAATATTGACATGGGTGTTACTATATTTTCTAGTCCTTTTTGGCTTATGGTCAGGTAAGGGACTTTTGTTCTAGGCTTTGAGTAGATCCATGCCATGCCTTGTTTTGCTATTTTAAGTTCCTGTAGCATAGTAGTTTTCTTGCTCTGAACATTTGCAACCTGATGCTGTTTTTGCCATGTCCAGCCTGATATTTTGTGCACTTTTATGCATGCTTGTTTGAACCTGTTATGATGTGAATACTAGCCGTAGCTCAGTGCTCATCTTTTGTCGAGCATCATGTGTAGATCACTGCCATGTGCTTTGTTGATACGTTTGGGTGCAGATAGCTTAATTTCTTGTTGCTTGCTAAGTGGCATCATCTTTAATGGCAGATTTGTGCCATTCTTGTTTTCTTGTCATTTGCAAACCGTGCATCCGATTCGGTGATCTTTATATCGATTTCAACGAAATCATCTCATCTTTCAGTGGCATACTTGGTTTGCCAAGTTGATGCCTGGTTCATCATTTTCCTTCGGCCGGTACATCGCATTGCATATCACATCCTCATATCATGTCATGTTTTGCATCATGTTGATTGTGCATTGCACCGTGATTTATTGTGGTTCCTTTGTTTGTGTTGTTGCTTTGGGTAGAGTCGGAGGCGAGTCGTGAGCGAGGAACCTGTTGAGAAACGCTTCGAGGATCAAGCTTTACACAACTCGAGAACATTCTTGAGCAAGATGACCATACCCTCGAAATCACTTCTATCTTTGCTATGCTAGTTGCTCGCTCTTTTGCTATGCCTATCTGCTGCGATGCCTACCACTTGCTATATCATGCCACCCATATTGCCATGTCAGCCCCTAACCATCCTTTTCCTAGCAAACCGTTGATTGGCTATATTACAGCTTACTGAGCCCTCTTATAAGCGTTGCTAGTTGCGAGTGAAAGCTGAAGTTTGTTCCTTGTTGGAACATGGAGATGTTGTTCCTTGTTGGAACATGTTTTACTTGTTGGAATATCACAATATCATACCTGCTATAATTAATACATCTATATACTTGGTAAAGGGTGGAAAGGCTCGGCCTTATGCAGTGTTTTGTTCCACTCTTGCCACCTAGTTTCCGTCATACGGTGTTATGTTCCTTGATTTTGCGTTCCTTACGGTTGGGTGATTTATGGGACCCCCTTGACAGTTCGCTTTGAATAAAGACTCGTCCAGCAAGGCCCAACATTGGTTTTACCATTTGCCACCTAAGCCTTTTCCCGGGGTTTCGCGAGCCTGAGGTCATCTTTATTTAACCCCGGACGGTGCTCCTTGAGTGCTTGCGCCGAACCAGGCCGCCTTGGCAATACTGCACCTGAAACTTCGAGGCTTGGTTTACCTACTCGCTTTGTCTCATCCGGATGTGCCACGAGCGAGATATGTGCAGCTAGCTCCCCGGGATTTGTCGGCACATTAGGTAGACTTCTTGGTCTTGTTTTATTCTTTGTCGAAATGTCTTGTAGTCCGAATTCCGAGATTGATCGGGTCTTCCGGTGAAGGAATATCCTTCGATTGACCGTGAGAGCTTATAATGGGCTAAGTTGGGACACCCTGCGAGGTAATATCTTTAAACCGTGCCCATGGTTTATGAAGCGGATGGGAATTTGTTAATGTCGGTTGTAGAAAACCCAAAGTTGACCTCAATTAAAATACACACAACAGCGTGTGTGCTTAGTGATGGTCTCTTCTCGGTGGTCCGGGAGGTGAATGCAGTGTTGGAGTTATGTCGGCGTAAGTAGTTCAGGATCACTTCTTGATGCTATTAGTTTCACGACCGTGCTTTGCTCCTCTTCTACGCTCTCTTTTGCGATGTAGCCACCATACATGCTAGTAAACGCTTTTGCAGCTCCACTTTACTACTCACATCCTTCCTATAAGCTTAAATAGTCTCTGATCCTCGGGTGTGAGATTCTTTGAGTCCCGTGACTCACAGTTACTTCAAACACGTTGCGAGTTCCGATGAGGCGGTAGGAGGTGATTCAGCCCGAGCTCAAGTGGGAGTTCGACGAGGAGCGTGGTCGTTACTATGTGTCTTTTCTATACGATGATCGGTAGTGGTGCCCAGTTGGAGGCGATTCGAGGATCGGCGTGTAGCATTTGAAATTATCTTCTTTTGATTTTGGTTCCGTAGTCGGACCTTGAGTGTACTACGAATGATGGATGTTTATTTATGTCTTTGTGAAGTGGCGTTGTAAGCCAACTATGTATCTCTTTCCTTATTTATTACATGGGTTGTGTGAAGATTACCTCACTTGCGACATTGCTTTCAATGCGGTTATGCCTCTAAGTCGTGCCTCGACCGTGGGAGATATAACCGCGCCGAAGCGTTACATAATGCCCTTTGGTAAAATGTAGCGATCGCCTTTGTTAAAAAGTAAGGACACGTTAAACCAATGTTGTTTTCAATGTAATGCCTCGATAATATGAATCAATGGCACTTCTTTACACTGCTAAAATTTCCCATTAAGATAAGTTGGTTCTTTTCGTTAGAAATGCAAGCCTGTCTGGTCCGCCTACTCTCCGTGCCCAAAGTAATG
The DNA here is from genome assembly GCA_021605205.1 of Aegilops longissima. Classification (NCBI taxonomy): domain Eukaryota; kingdom Viridiplantae; phylum Streptophyta; class Magnoliopsida; order Poales; family Poaceae; genus Aegilops; species Aegilops longissima. The sequence goes on from JAHIAM010005373.1 coordinate 6,208, forward strand.
TTGTATTTAACGGTTGTCATAGTTAATCCTAATGCCTTTTCGTCTTGAGCTTGCGTTGGTTTTCCCGAAGAGGAGAGGATGATGCAGCACGATGGCGTAAGTATTTCCCTCGATTTTTGAGAACCAAGGTATCAATCGATGAGGAGGCCACGCACAAGTCCTCGTGCTGCACAAAGCGATAGCTACTACGCAACCAACGCGATTAGGGGTTGTCAATCCCTTCACGGTCAATTCTGAGAGTGAGATCTGATCGAGATAATATTTTGGTATTTTTGGTATATAGATGCAAAGTGAAAAGTAAAAAGCAAAGTAAAGCGAAGCAAATATAAAAGTGATGGAGATTGATATGATGAGAATAGACCGGGGCCATAGGTTTCACTAGTGGCTTCTCTCAAGAGCATAAATATTCTCACGGTGGGTGAACAAATTACTGTTGAGCAATTGTGAATTGAGCATAGTTATGAGGTTATCTAGGTATGAGCATGTATATAGGCATCACGTCCGAGACAAGGAGACCGAAGCGATTACGCATCTACTACTATTACTCCACTCATCGACCGCTATCCGGCATGCATCTAGAGTATTAAGTTTAAAAGCAGAGTAGCATTAAGCAAGATGACATGATGTAGAGGAATAAATTCATGCAATATGATAAATACCCCATCTTGTTATCCTCGATGGCAACAATACAATCGTGCCTTGCAACCCTTTACATCCTTTGGTAAGGACACCACAAGATTGAACCCAAAGCAATGCACTTCTCCCATTGCAAGAACTACCAATCTAGTTAGCCAAACCAAGCGGATAATTGAAGAGACTTGCAAAGATAACTCAATCATACATAAAAGAATTCAGAGAAGATTCAAATATTATTCATAGATAAGCTGGATCATAAACCCACAATTCATCGGTCTCAACAAACACACTACAAAAATAAGATTACATCGAATAGATCTCCACGAGAGAGGGGAGAACATTGTATTGAGATCCAAAGAGAGAAGAAGCCATCTAGCTACTAGCTATGGACCGAAGGTCTGAAGTAAACTACTCACACTTCATCGGAGGCTATGGTGTTGATGTAGAAGCCCTCCATGGTGGATGCCCCATCCGTGAAGCTCGGAACAAGCCCCAAGATGGTATCTCGTGGATCACGAGAAGTTGCGGCGGTGGAATTAGGTTTTGGCTCCTGTTACGATCGTTTGAAGTGCGTGGGTATATATAGGAGGAAGAATGCGTCGGTGGAGCTTGAGGGGCCCACGAGGCGAGAAGCGCCCCACCCTCGTGACCGCCTCTCTGGTTCCTTGGCGTGAGGTCCAAGTCTCTGGATCACGTTCGGTGAGAAAATCACGTTTCGAAGGTTTCATTCCGTTTGGACTCCGTTTGATATTACATTTCTTTGAAATCTTGAAAAGGCAAAAAACAGCAATGCAGGCTGGGCCTCCGGTTAATAGGTTAGTCCCAAAAGTAATATAAAAGTGGAAAATAAAGCCCATTATAGTCCAAAACAATAGATAAAGTAGCATGGAGCAATCAAAAATTATGGATCGTTGGAGCGTATCGAGGCATCTAAGCTTAATTCCTGCTCGTCCTCGGTAGGTAAATGATAAAGAGAATTTTTGATGCGGGTGATACTTTTGCATAATTTCAATGTAAATCTTCTTAATTGTGGCATGAATATTCAGATCCGAAAGATTCAAGACAAAAGTTCATATTGATATAAAAATAATAATACTTCAAGCATACTAACTAAGCAATTATGTCTTCTCAAAATAACATGGCCAAAAGTTATCCTACAAATTCATATAGTGCGGCTATGCTCCATCTTCCCCACACAAAGTATTTGAATCATGCACAACCCGATGACAAGCCAAGCAATTGTTTCATGCTTTAACATTTTCAAAAAAATCAATCTTCACGCAATACATGGCGTGAGCCATGGATATAGCACTATATGTGGAATAGAGCGGTGGTTGTGGAGAAGACAAAAAGGGAAGATAGTCTCACATCAACTAGGCGTATCAACGGGCTATGGAGATGCCCATCAATAGATATCAATGTGGTGAGTAGGGATTGCCATGCAGCGGATGCACTAGAGCTATAAGTATATGAAAGCTCAACAAAAGAAACTAAGTGGGTGTGCATCCAACTCAAGCACTCACGAAGACCTAGGGCATTTGAGAAGCCCATCATTGGAATATACAAGCCAAGTTCTATAATGAAAAATTCCCACTAGTATATGAAAGTGACAAAATGAGAGACTCTCTATCATGAAGATCATGGTGCTACTTTGAAGCACAAGTGTGGTAAAAGGATAGTAACATTGTCCTTCTCTCTTTTCTCTCATTTTTTTATTTGGGCCTTTTTATGGCCTATTTTTTTTATTATTCGGAGTCTCATCCCGACTTGTGGGGAATCATAGTCTCCATCATCCTTTCCTCACTTGGGACAATGCTCTAATAATGGTGATCATCACACTTTTATTTTCTTACAACTCAACAATTACAACTCGATACTTAGAACAAAATATGACTCTATATGAATGCCTCCGTGATGTCTTTGGGATATGCAATGAAACATGAGTGACATGTATGAAAGAATTATGAGCGGTGGCTTTGCCACAAATCGATGTCAACTACATGATCATGCTAGCAATATGACAATGATGGGCGTGTCATAATAAGCGGAGCGGTGGAAAGTTGCATGTCAATATATCTCGGAATGGCTATGGAAATGCCATGATAGGTAGGTATGGTGGCTGTTTTGAGGAAGGTATATGTTGGGTGTATGATACCGGCGAAAGGTCTGCGGTATTAGAGGCTAGCAATGGTGGAAGGATGGGAAAAAGTCGTATAATCCATGGACTCAACATTAGTCATAAAGAACTCATATACTTATTGCAAAAATCTAGAAGTTATCAAAGCAAAGTATTACGCATGCTCCTAGGGGATAGATTGGTAGGAAAAGACCATCGCTCGTCCCCGACCGCCACTCATAAGGAAGACAATCAATAAATAAATCATGCTCGAGTTCATCACATAACGGTTCACCATACGTGCATGCTACGGGAATCACAAACTTCAACACAAGTATTCTTTAAATTCACAACTACTCAACTAGCATGACTCTAATATCACCATCTTCATATCTCAAAACAATTATCAAGCATCAAACTTATCTTAGTATTCAACGCACTCAAAAGAAAGTTTCACATATCTTGAATACCAAGTATATTAGCATTAAGCAAATTACCATGCTAATAACGACTCTTAAAATAATCTAAGTGAAGCATGAGAGATCAAGTTTCTTTAAAAAAAATCCACCACCGTGCTCTAAAAGATCTAAGTGAAGCACTAGAGCAAAAATTATCACGCTCAAAAGATATAAGTGAAGCACTATGAGCAAAACTATCAAGCTCAAAAGATATAAGTGAAGCACATAGAGTATTCTATCAAATTCCAATTCATGTATGGCTCTCTCAAAAGGTGTGTACAGCAAGGATGATTGTGGTAAACTAACAAGCAAAGCATAAATACTACAAGGCGCTCCAAGCAAAACACATATCATGTGGTGAATAAAAATATAGCTCCAAGTAAATTACCGATGGGAGTGGACGAAAGAGGGGATGCCTTCCGGGGCATCCCCAAGCTTTGACTTTTTGGTGTCCTTGGATTATCTTGGTGGTGCCATCGGCATCCCCGAGCTTAGTCTCTTGCCACTTCTTGTTCCATAATCCATCAAAAGAATTCACCCAAAACTTGAAAACTTCACAACACAAAACTCAATAGAAATCTCGTTAGCTCCGTTAGAGAAAGAAAACAAAAGACTACTTTAAGATACTGTAGTGAACTAATTCTTTATTTATATTTGTGTTAAACCTACTGTATTCCAACTTCTCTATGGATCATAAACTATTTTACTGTCACGACCGGTTTTCCGGGTATTGAATTCCCAGAAAATGGCCCTTGTGCTCACCAGCCCGGGATTCTGTTGGTGATGAGGCACCAACAATCTGAAATTCCAAGCAAAATACAAAATATGTAGTACAAGACCATTACGGACTATGAGTACAACAAATGGTTTCTAGTGGTTGATAGCGAAGCGGTTTGTGGATCATCAATGTCTATGGGACTCCATTTCCCACGAGAACAGTGACCAGGTTAACTCCTATCTTCACGAGGCTCTGTCACCGTTGCTTAGGTTCGGGGCTGTCATTGCAGCGCTCCTCCCCATGCAAGAAATCTGGCCAAGACAATAGCTAGGGACAAGCCGGTGAGTACTTTGAATGTACTACATAAACATTATGAACAGGTATAATATAAATGATAATCATGCCTTTGAAATATTCTATGATCACATAAATCGGTCATAAAATAAAATCTCGATGCATGCAAGCAGGTTATTTATATGCAACAGGAATATGCAATAATGTAGTAGAAATAAAATGCACCGATCGAATTATGCGGGCGGCGCCTCGAAAGGATCGAGGATATGAAGCATGCCTCGGTCGAGCGTCTAAGCGACACCACATAAAGGGCTTATAAGGGAAATAAATAACAAGCATGCCACATCGGGCATCTATGCGACACCACATAAAGGGCTTATAAGGTAAATAAATACTTGAGCATGCCCACGAGTCGGCGTGCATGCGACACCACATAAAGGGCTTATAAGGGGAAATAAACAACAAGCATGCCACAGTCGGGCGTCTATGCGACACCACATAAAGGGCTTATAAGGTAAATAAATAACAAGCATGCCACAGTCGGGCGTCTGTGCGACACCACATAAAGGGCTCATAAAGTAAATACAGTCATAGTGAATAACCAAGAGGTAGAACCGTCCCAGGGATACTCAATATTTCAAATAATATAAAGGGGTTAGTCCATAATAATAATAGTCATAATCATCATATGTCAAAGGTCATGATCCATGTTCTGGTTTAGTAGTTTCTCCTCCGAAGACCGACACTCGACCCATCGGTGTAGTCCTTAACCATGGACACGGCTATTGAATAGATTTAACCTCTCTAGAGGTGTACTCTTTACCCACAGTAGCGGAGTTCTTTAGTCCATCGGGACTAATTCCATCTCGGTCTTTTAATTGAAAACACACTGAGTTGCACACACCGGCTTAACTTACGATTATGCGGAATCACCCACGACACCTATCAAGCAAAACTCTAAGTGGGGAGGCTACAACCTCGCGTAGCATCGGACCAAATTTATATCACGCGCTCTAAGGGGTGCCCCCCTCTCGGTCCCAACCGGAAACACCCATGCCCCCGGACCAGGTGGCCTGCCTACCGGCTGCAGTCGGTATCTTCCACCGTGGCCTCTCTGTATGGGGTGTGCCAAGAAAGGGGTTGACAACTTACTGAACCGCACCCTACCTGCGGCAGGGCAAGTGGTAGTACGAAACAAGTATGGGGGTTGCTGGAACAAGAATCGATCTACGGTCAACTCAGGAGGATTATAAATTCCCTGCATGATATGTGTAACAAAATATTTCAACCAACAGAATCACCACTCATTATACCTTACTATGCCATACCAGACATAACCGTCCCGACGGAGACCGGCGACAAGCTCATGCCTACCCAAGGCAGAGGCTTTCCCAGTTCTTTTCGGCATGCATGCAAGGCACATGAGGATGATTACCATCACAAGTATTTTCATTTCCAACGCAAGGAAATCACTAATAAGCAATTCAAGCAAATGATCGCGTCACCACATAAAATAACGTGTTCTCCGTATTAGGCGGTGTTATAAGCGTGCCAACTAACACACAAAATATTATGCCAGGGTTCAGAATGCTTGCCTTCAAGGTTTGTAGAGGCAGGGGCATCCTAAAACTTTTGAAAGTTTTCTTCGCCAAAAATCCTATTTTGAAAAATATTCAAATAACACATACTTCAAAACAGTGCATAGAAGTTGTTTGAAATTTTTCAAATAAATCTTAATATAAACTAGACTAAATTTGAGAGGCAGGAAAAGAATCAACTCATTTGGAGTTTTATTTAAAAGATATAGCCAGTCAAAGTTTAGTCAAATTTACGGTTTTAAATAAAAAGAAAAAAGCGCTTCGGATAAATACCGTCGAAGGCGTACTCTGAGAATCGCCTTCACTTATCCAGCATGGACGGCGTTGGGTCCTTGACAGTAGGCCGCCTGGCCCACTGGTCAGGTTTGACCAGTCCGCAGCGTCGGCTCCTCCGACCGAGCAGGCGGAGCTCCGCGATCGCCGCCCGTGTGAACGGAGGCATCCACGGGGATCAGGGCGAGGATGGATCCGCAAGATCGAGGCGGTCCTTCGGTGGTCGACTTGCCGCGGGGCGAAGTGAGTTGTCGGTGGCCCGAGCTTCGGCGGCGGCGGTGGCCGGGAGTTTTGGGGTTTGAACTACGGTGGCTTTCGATCGCGTTTGAGGTCTTTGGCGGCTCCAGGCGAGGGAGAAAGTTGGTGGCCTGGTTGGGACGGGAGGGCTCTGGTTGCGGTGAGCGGGTGGGGCGTGGCGGCGGTCGAACCGGCGGTCGAGAAGATGGCTTCCCGACGATTCTGACCGTGGGGGTGCCATGGGGTGGCTGAGTCGCTGAGTGGTGGGCGTGCTCGGGGCCCCTACTTATAAGCGGCTAGGTAGGTTTCTTGCGGCGGATAAAACGACGGACCGCCGTTCTGTAACTGCAGGGCACCGTGTCGGGAGCTGGGGATGGCGGGGGAGCTAGCGGACGGCGAACCTTTGCTCGAGGCGTAGCTGGCGGCGGCGGCTTCGAGCGGCGCCGACCGATCGAGCAGGGTGTCGAGGCGGCGTGGTGGCTAACCGGCTTCTGGGAGGCGTCTTAGAGGCTGTGTGGTGCTCGTGGGGGTGTGCGTGTCGAGGCAGCCCTCGCTGCGGCGGCGAGTGTTTGGATAAGCTCGGGAAACAGGCGGTAGCGGCGGCTCGGGGCGGCAACTGCGTGCAAAAGCAGCTCTGGCGCACCAGGCTGCGCCCACGGTGCTTCGGCAAAATGTCGATGCTTGCTACAGGTCTTGGGTGAGGCTGGCATAGAGACCTAGGTTAGGAGTGTCTAGGAGTTTAGTGGACAAGGTGGTTAGGCAAAGGAAGCAGGTTCATTGCACAGATCAGAGACTATGCCAAAACTGATCATGCCCATAAGGTGTTTGACAAAATGCCAAGGGCACTTAGGCATTTCTTGGGGTGGCCCAATTCTCCAGGTTAGTGCCTCTTTAATTGCAAAAGAGGGTGGTAAGGTCATTTGGGCAAAAGAAGAAACTTGCTAGTGCAAGTTTTGCAAATCTTCAGTTCTGGACAGAAGGTAAATGGCATCATTGCATGGACCAAAAATCTCCCAATGGGTCCAATTGTGACGCCCCAAGACCGGAGCTTCAAGTGCCTTCCAGGGTTTCCGAGTTTTGTCGTGTGATGTGTTTTGTTTTGTTTGTGCATTCATCATGCCATCTCTTGCATTGCATCATCTCATCATGCCATCATATCATTAATTTTTTAAAACTCAACTAAATAAATTGCATGGATTTCTCGATCCATTTAAACCGAGGGATTCACATGGTGACTTCTCTTTATAACATACCCTCCCGATATTAGGGAGCTATATTAAATATCCCATTAATTTGGAATCATCATAACACACTTGCAAAATCCCATGCCTTTTTACGCTCCGAGTTGTTCTCAAAGCCTTGCCATTATTTTCATCATTTTCGAGTCCCACAAAATCCTTGGATCATTTTGTTAAATTCCTCACATTTTTTGAGCTCGGAAAATTATCCGTGTCAAATCCTTTCCCCAACCCTCTCTTTCTTTTCTTCTCTTTATCTGTTTTACGCTAAAGTATTTATATTAGAGAGAGAGAGAGAGCCAGCCCAGCAGCCAGCCCTCCTCGGCAGCCCACCATCTCTCCTTCTCCTCCCTTGAGCCCAGCCGGCCCTGGTTTCTTCCCCCACGGGCCGGCCCACCAAAACCCTTGAGGCCCATGGCCCAGCCCCCCTTCCTCACCCGTAACCCTAGCCGCATCTTCTCTCTCCCTCGTCCTCCTAGCGCGCTTCGCTTCGCTCCCGATCCCCTCGTCCTCCCTCTAGCGCCTTGCGCCCGATCCCCTTCGCTCGATCCCTCGGCCTCCTCGATCCCATCTCCCTCGATCTCCTTCTCCCTCTCGCCTCTCATGGCGCCTCCTAAGCGGCCCCTTCCTCGTCCTCCCTCCACCGGGGCGCCATCGCCCTCACTGCTCCTCCTCCGCACGCCATGGCCGTGGACCGAGCCCAGCGCCCGTCGCCTCGGGCAGCCAGGCCCCATGCCCCGCACCACCTCCTGCCCGTGCCCATGGTTACGCGCGCCCTGCTTCCTCTTCGCCGTTTCCCTCCTCCGTCGCCGTCTTTGGCGGTGGAGCCCCATGCCCGCACCACCTCCTGCCCGTGCACCGCGCCGCTCCGTCATCCTCTCGCCGTCCCGTGCGGGGACCAGATCCGCGCCGCCCGGCCCGAGTCGCCGAGCCCTGCCATGGCTGCGCCTCCTCCGTCGTCCTCCCTGCCGCATAGCGTCGCCGGAGAAAGGCGTCCGAGCCGACCCGTCCAGCCAGCGGTCCCGGCTACCGTTTCCTGGATTCGCCAAGCACCACGGCAGCGCGTCAAGTCCCTCGCCGTGACCATGAACATCTACGGAGAGTGTCGACTTGAACCGTGTGCGATGGCGATCATGTACAACTACGGTGATGCACCAAGTACCCCCCGGAATGTACCAAGTTCGGCTACAGCACAAATACATGTGCAACTACGGATTCGCGAGTACAACTACTCATGGGACCCGCCAAGTTCATCTCGTGTCAAGTTCATCTCGTGCCGACTACGGCGCCAAGTACCACTACGACCCGGCGACCACCGAACGGAAGCGACAAGTACCCCTTGGAAACGTCAAGTTCGACTCTGAAGCATAAGCGTGTACCACTACCGTCGCCGACGACCGAGTACCACTACCGTCGACCCTCGAAGACCCGTGGACCCGAACATCCACGGGGCATGAGCGACTACTTCCGATGACGAGATGTACCACTACCATCGAGCGTGAACAACGACTTCCTCTCCGAGCGTGTACCCCTACTTCCCTCGGTGATCATCACGTGAACACTACTTCCTCTACTTCCCTCGGCGATCATCGCGAGCGTCTACTTCCATCTACTTCCCTCGACAACGCGAACCGTCCCGTTTGAGCGTTAGAAGGTATAACCCGTGGCGACCGCCGTGATCGAATCTTCCTTGCGATGCCCCCTTTTGCCACCGTTCCGTGGGAACCGGAATTAGGATCACCCACCATCTTGCATGACTCGCTCACATCCACTTTCCTTTGCACGATATCTCAATCGAGTTATCGGAACCGATATGTTGCCGTGGCACCATTTTGGATTCGTTGCCGTGGCACCCTTTCTTCCACGGTGACATAATGCTTCTTAATGTTCTTGTCAACAATTTCATAATATTGCATAAACTTGCACATGTCATCCGCATCATGATAACAACATTAAAAGCGCTTATAATTGTTGTTTGCATTAATTTGCTTAATGCCATGCTAAAATGATTTATTTCATAACTAAATAACCGTAACTTCGGTTTAAATAATTTATATATGTAAATGGGGTAGAAAATGCCTAGTTTAACATGGTAGCATTACTTTGCATGTTTAACAACTCTAAAATATGCTTTAGGTCAGATCTGTTCCAAATCCATAATTTGCATATGGGGATTTTCCGGAATTGTTGTTCGTTGTTTCCGGCCTCATTTAAACTTGCCTAGATAGGTAGTTTCTTATTGCTTCACCTCTTGCCATGTTTAACAACATTTAATATTGTTGGTAACCTAATCGGGAGAGAACTAAATAAATGTTGTGAAGTTTCGTCGATATGCAACCCGTTGCATATTGAGCTCCATAATTGTAGGATTGTTTGTGCATATTGCCATGCCATGTTATTTATACGGACATGCATCATACTAAGCTTGTGCATCATGCCATGTTTGTGCTTGTTGGTTTACCATGTTGTTTGTTTGTTTCGGTTTGCTTCTCTCGTTAGCCGGTTTAGTTCGGAGTTGTGAGATTCATTCGACTTAAATCCGTTTGTCTTCTTCATGGACTCGTTCTTCTTCCTTGCGAGGATTTCAGGCAAGATGACCATACCCTCGAAATCACTTCTATCTTTGCTTGCTAGATGCTCGCTCTTTTGCTATGCCTATGCTCGATGCCTACCACTTGCTTATTATGCCTTCCCATATTGCCATGTCAAACCTCTAACCATCCTTTCCTAGCAAACCGTTGTTTGGCTATGTTACCGCTTTGCTCAGCCCTCTTATAGCGTTGTTAGTTGCGGTGAAGATGAAGTTTGTTCCTTGTTGGAACATGGAGATGTTGTTCCTTGTTGGAACATGTTTACTTGTTGGGATATCACAATATATCTTATTTAATTAATGCATCTATATACTTGGTAAAGGGTGGAAGGCTCGGCCTTATGCAGTGTTTTGTTCCACTCTTGCCGCCCTAGTTTCCGTCATACGGTGTTATGTTCCCGGATTTTGCGTCCCTACGCGGTCGGGTGATTTATGGGACCCCCTTGACAGTTCGCTTTGAATAAGACTTTTCGGCAAGGCCCAACATTGGTTTTACCATTTGCCTCACCTATGCCCTTTTTCCCTTGGGTTTCCGGAGCCGAGGTCATCTTTATTTAGCCCCCCGGGCGGTGCTCCTTGAGTGTTGGTCGGCCGAGCTACTGCAGGGCCACCTTGAGGCAACTCGAGGGTTGGTTTTACTCGTAGCTAGTCTCATCCGATGTTGCCACGAGAACGAGCAGTCGTCGACTCCTATCGGGATTTGTCGGCATCAGGCGGCTTTGCTGGTCTTGTTTTATTCTTGTGAAATGTCTTGTGGCGGGATTCGAGACTGATCGGGTCTTCCGGGAGAAGGTCTATTCGCCGTTGATCGCGAGAGCTTATCATGGGCTAAGTTGGGACACCCTGCAGGGGTTTGAACTTTCGAAAGCCGTGCAGCGGTTATGTGGCAGATGGGAATTTGTTAATGTCGGTTGTAGAAAACCGAAGTTGATCTTAATTAAAATACACCAACCGTAATGCGTAACCGTGAGTGTCTCTTTTCGGGGTTGATCGAGAGGAGAACACGGTTTACGGGTTATGTTTGGCGTAAGTAGGAGTTCGGGATCACTTCTTGATCATAGTTGTTCGACCGTGCTTTTGCCTCCTCTTCTCGCTCTCTTTTGCGTATGTTAGCCACCATAAATGCTAGTCGCTGCTGCAGCTCCACCTCACTTCCTGTCCTACCTTTAAGCTTAAATAGTCTTGATCTCATGGTGTGAGATTGCTGAGTCCCGTGACTCACAGATACTTCAAACCAGCTTGCGGTGCCGATGAAACCGTCAGGGTGGCGCATCCAAGCTCAAGGCGGAGCTCGATGAAGACTTTGTGCATTGTGTTGTTTCGTTTCAGTGATCGATGAGTGGAGCCAGTTGGGACGATCGGGGATCTGTGTAGCATTTGGGGTAGTCTTCTTTATTTTGGTTCCGTAGTCGGACCTTGATTGTATCTGTATGATGTAATGTTTTACTCATGTATTGTGTGAAGTGGCGATTGTAAGCCAACTATGTATCTCTTTCCCTTATGTATTACATGGGTTGTGTGAAGATTACCTCACTTGCGACATTGCTTTCAATGCGGTTATGCCTCTAAGTGGTGCTTCGACACGTGGGAGATATAACCGCATCGAGGCGTTCAAGTTGGTGTCGAGCCTTCCCGACTTAGGAGCCCCTACTTGATTGTTTCTTGGCGTTGTTGAGTCTAGAATGGAAAATGTTTTGAGTCTTAGGATTATATATATCGGAGGGTAGGATTCTTTTTACTCCTCGGTCCTTAAATCGCTCTGGTGAGTATCACGGCGTAGAGTTTGACTCTTCTCTCCTCAAATTTCACTAAAATTTTTTTAGGATCACGTGGGTATCTTGGAATCGTTCGATGGTTTTGTGGCGAGAACATTGTTCTTGGTGCCTCGACATTTAGGGGTTGTGGCGGTGTCCGGGAGTTGAGCTACGAGGTGTTGTCGTCACAATTTTATCGTTGCGATTCTGGAATACTGAGTTTTGCCGACATCGAAATCTCTTTTATGCAGTTGTTGGTGAGATAACCACGATAGCCCGATCTTGTGGCGAGTCGGGAGTATTGCCATGACTTGTATAACGGATGTTTTTGAAGGTCGAGGTACCACGATTCCGAGGATTTCTTGGTTATGTGTTGACGGATGGATACTGGTGGATCTAGGTATTGTTAGTTTGGGTGATATATTTTGTGTCCCTGTATCCCCAACACAGATGCATAACCAGAAAGTTTGGGAGTTTATAAGTGGGAACTCTAGTAGCTACGGGATATTCTTTCCGACGGATGTATGATTTGAGATTGGGGTTCAACGTCTAGTGGTCCGCCCATTCACGGTCGATTCTGACGGTCGCGAGGCGTCTTAAAGAATCCTTGGCTATGCTGATTGAGGGGGCGTCTTGTTTGTCATTCGTGACGTCCGCTATCGTCGTGTCCGTGTGGCCCCACCACGAACACTTTGGGCGAAATCTCTATCATGTGTTTGTTCCGGCTTATCTGCAAGTCAATCCTTTGTTTTGTTTTGTTTTGTGTTATTCAAGTTGCTTCAATGCCAAGTGTTGATTCCATACCTTTCCTAATTGGTGTTCTCATATTGCTATGTGAATACTAATCCTTCTTGATCAACGAGCTTGTCATGTCAATTCTTTTCTCAACCGCGTGCTTCTCTTCAAGTGGATCCGATCATTCCAACATTCGCAAGATCAATTCTAAGCTTTTCTCAACGGTGTTCGTTTCATCCAGGCCCAAATTGCCTTTGTTTTCCGCCCTCCACCTTGTTCTTCAAGGACTCAGATTTCTTAATCAAGTATCCATTTTATTGGTGAAGTTTCTTCATTCTTTTCCTTTATTGTTTTATCGGGTGATTTCTCATGAAGGCTAAGGAAGCTTTAACCTTATCATTGTTCCATTCTAATTTTCTTCTCGGTGGACTCAAGTCAAGTTTTCGTGTTGGTGCATTATTCTTTTCATCGTTTCAAATATTTTTTCTCATGCGGTGCACCTCATAATCTTTTAGTTCTTGTTATTCAATTGTTAGGAGTGTTGAAGGTATCTCGGAAGATTCTAGTTTCTATTCTCAATTCACTCAAGTTCTTTTGAGGATGCTATCTCATTCAAGCCATTTAATTCTACGGTGCAATATCTATTTCAAGCAATTGTTCAGCGGTGGTTCTTTTGAGTGGGCCCTAACCCACGGGTCTTTTCGGGATCTTACCTAACTCTTCTAATTTTTCAAGAGCTATTCCCAAATTCATTGCAAAGTTTGGCGTAAGAATGAGTTATCATCGATCAAATGTCTTTCTCAAGATCTTTCAAATTCTTTCATTGTTGGTTCAACCTTTCTAATTTTCATTCGGAGTGCTTCAATAATTCATGATGGTGTTTCTCATCGTCATTCTCGGATTTTGAAGGCGAAGAAAGTTTCTCTTAAATCTTGCTCCATTCTCTTCAAGATTCATGGTTCTAGCCGTGCCATCCTCATAATTGTTTTGATTGTGAAATTCTTTTCACCCACCGGAGCATTTCAGAGTCTTTTCAGTTTGGTTCATCTCGAATTATTCATTCAAGCGTTCAACTCTTGTTTTCCAAATCCACGGTGGTTCCATCAATACCTTCTCAAGTTTGCGCTATATCTCTATTTGTAATCATTTTTTTTCACGAGAATAAGTAGTATGCCTAATCCATTGCTTGTCATCAATGTAATTGGTGAAGGATCAGCATTATGTAATTCTTATTCTTGTTCCATCGAGTAAATTCAATTCCTTATTCAGGAGGTTCATCAAAATTCTTGATTTCATTTGTTCATCTTTCTTTCCGGAGTTCCAAGTTTTCTCGGTTATATCATTTCAAAGCTTCATCTTATCACTGCAAGGCTTCACCTTGTGTTGTCAACTTCTCTTTCTTGTATCATCCTTTTGTTTACGGAGTTCTTCATGGAGGCTCTACATGGTGCTTCCTCTAGGATTCTTTTCATTCTTCAATTGTTCTTCAAGATTTCTCTCGGAGTTATGATCCGCAAGCTATACTCAAAATTGAACATGGTGCTCAACACATGTTTTGTTTGAGGAGTTCAAATATTCTTCTTCTTGCATTTCAAAGTGCAATTCCTCTATCTTATCTTTTGAGGTGGTGTTATGTCATTCTCGACAATTTGAGTTAAGTGTTTCATGTTTCACATGTTGTCAAGAATGAGGTATTTTAAATCCATCAATCTCTTCATTGGACTTATCTTGGGCTATATTTCACCTAAAGCTTTCCCTAAGGATTGTTGCTATTTATGGTGCTTATAAAGGACCCAAGTTCTTCATTTCTCCTTTCGGTGAAATAAGTTTCTCGTCTCCTTGTTGATATCAATCCAATTAATTGTTTCCGTTGGTGGCAGAAGCTCGCCTCATAATTTTGAGATGTTTTTCATAAGCCACTACAAGCTTATTCTTACGTTGTTGTTTTCAAACAACTCCGTTCAATCCTACTTCGTAAGGATGCTCTTTCAAATTCATTTGTGGTAGAAGTTGTCTTTTCTTCTCCATCCCTTTATCCCAACAATCTAGATTCTATTCTTTCGTTTGAAGGCATTGTGATGTTGCTCTCTTGACCCATCGTCTCGTTTTGCCAACATCATGTTCTTTTCTTGCATTATCCTTTTAACGGAGGTTGTGTCATCTCTTCAAGTTCTTTTCATCTTATCAAGTTTTTTTTCTTCTTCTTTCGATTGAGTGCTGTCCAATTATATCAATCTTATTCCTTCTCGATCTAGTTTTAACGAGAATTGGTGTCAATATCTATGTTATCACTTAACCTCTTGGTTCTCGTCGTATCCTTGTTCCTCTTTTCTATGAGTGTTTTCAACTTTGTCCATCTTCGTTGTTTTCTTTCTTTCATTTTGTTCAACCTCTCAAAGTTCTTTGGTTTCACTTTCGTTTGTCGAAGAAGCAACTTTGTTTTACCTCTTCCTCTTCCGTTTTTCTCGGTGCCATCCTAGATCTGGGGCGAGATCCTCTCGTAATGGTGGAGTGTTGTGGCGCCCAAGACCGGAGCTTCAAGTGCCTTCGGGGTTTCGAGTTTTGTCGTGTGATGTGTTTTGTTTTGTTTGTGCATTCATCATGCCATCTCTTGCATTGCATCATCTCATCATGCCATCATATCATTAATTTTTAAAACTCAACTAAATAAATTGCATGGATTTCTCGATCCATTTAAACGAGAGGATTCACA